>JAUJYV010001069.1:0-22486 GCA_033995625.1 Ophyiulus pilosus
ATTAAATTTTATCGGTAATATGAAGTGGAAATAGGGGGTGCTGCAGTTCCACAGTGCCTATACATGAGCCGCCACTGTAATTAAAATTATATTACTAGGGGAAAATAATAGTTCTTTAGGAATTTCGACTACATGAAATTAATAATAATGTATTATTAATATAGCGTACTCCGGATGATGGGGTCTATGTAGTATATTAGACCATATGTGCAATATGGCATGCATGGTGTCCAGTAAATTTGTTAGAAAAAAGTCAAGTATATTTCAAGGATTTCCAAACTCATCCCTTAAAACACAGGAAATGTTCCAACATTGAGAATTGTGCAATCATGATAAGTAATTATGCTAGGATTCACAAGAATTTTTCAATCTCCTATTTCAATACGCTTGCTTTCCCCAACAAGCCTTACATCAAATTTATATCAACAAGTTACAACAAATAAAAAACGCTGATATCAAAGAAATGTGAAGGCAAGTTGATGTGCACAAGGAGGGAGGCATAGTTTGCTTAGTCAATAATAATAACATAGCATAATAAACGAAAATTGATGCAATCAGGCAAAAAACTTTTGAATTCAATAAAAAAAAAAAAGATTGTACAAAAACGGGGAAATTAAGTCCCTTTCAAAAATATTTGTCAGCACAATTTTCCATCGATTCAGAAATCGCCTACGCAATCATCACTCAACAATCTTGTTGAGATTGTAAAGCAATATGCAGTTATTTTCCATCTTAAATCCGCGACAAGAAAATAAGTTTTATCCAACATATTCGACTAAAACTAAAAATAAATAATCATGAATTTTTCTTGTGTGAATCTTAGTGCGGATTTAAGATTGGTAAAACCCTCTCACTTTGATGTAGTTAATCAATTTTGTGATAAAGCAAAATAACTCAAAAAATAGTTTAATAATCATCTCTCAAAAATGTCATTAGTAAAATTCTTCACATTTGGATGGAGTCTAAAATCCCAATATCATAATATTAAAAATTTCTATCAGACAAAATATATACCAATATACATATAAAAAAAATGTATTGCTTCAAGACGGATAATTAATTTTAAATAATTGAATATGTCCTGCCATCTACTGGCTAAGAAATGAAACTAAGCATTAGTTATAAAATGCTACAAAAAAAGTTAACAAAACTGAAGCAGTTGTCACTCATCATGAAATTTTAACATGGCGAATATGGTAATTTTAACCTGATATAATAAAATATTCGTCAATAAAACATTTCCCTTGGCAATAATCCATTAACCCCTTTTATAAGGAAATAAATACCCTTTCGAGGAATGCATTATTTGAAGAATTCGCTTCAAGATGAGGGGGGATGAAATTTTTGATATGATGAGTTCCACCCAAAACATTTTAGCATCTTTGGAGAAAGCAGCAAATTTAATGCATTCCTTTCATTTAAACCATAGCAATTTGATCTTTCATTAATGTCTGAAGGCACTCCACAAAGTTAGTGCTTCTTGAATATCCACGATAAAGAAGTTTTAAGATGAGAATGTCGATGTAGGTACAATGAAATTTAATACACCTATACGAGAAGGATCTACTTTTCAACGAAAATAAACCAGGAATCATCGCTTTGCAGTTGTTTTCAATTTCGTTATTACAGGACACAATCAAATAACAATGCCAATCAAATTGTATTCAGTCATATAAACCCTACTGTATCTAATTAGAAGAATCTATAAATTTATAACATTTTGGGCTTTATAGTTAAAAAACTACAATTGCAATTGGACAAATACAATGTATCCAGAAACAAAATTCTCCATAATCAGTGTTTTTTCCTACTTTAGGTTATTTTATAATCTTTAATTTTACAAAGAATTTACTTTTGCCTCTTAGTGGGTAAAAAACGCTTACAATTTTCAAGTAATTCGTTCATCTTTTCTAAACCATTAAGAAAACTGAAAATCTATACAAATTACCAAAGTTCCCCCAGAACTGATATTTGCCACTTACCTGACTTTTCCATATTTTAAAACAATTTTCCCTGACCATTCCTGACAGCTAAATCTTCCAAAAAATATGACAATCTTCCCTAACTATATTCAAGATTTATAAAATTTCTCTGACAAAACCACATTTTCCAGTTCCTTAGCTTATATATAAGCTCTTGTATATAAAAATATTAGCCTTAAGCAACAAATGCTTTCATTTATAAAGTACAAGTTAAAGCTTGAAACTAACATTGCATATTTGAACCAAGACTACCGATCAAAACGTGCACAAAACGATTTTTATCTTAAAGTGGAAACAAATAATTTACGATAGGGAAAAATATCTGCTCAACATTCCCATGACTCAACTGCATGATACATTATTGATTTTTTAAACATACAAAAGTATTCAAAATACTACTTAAATCAAAATAAACATATGCACAGATATCCAAATTTGAGTTATCCAAGTCTAATTTTGGTAAATGTTTTATAAAAAATGTAATCGAATTTAACTAGAAGATAACGTATTTTTAAATCGAAGTATTCTGATAATTTTATTTCTGTCAAAATTCTCGTAATTGTGAGTATTAAAATCATCTCTGCTTTACTTTATTAATTAATAGTCCTTTATCAGGCCACATAAATTAACACTCTGGAAACACTTTACAAAGTCAACATTTGTGTTTCATTATATGGTTATAAAAGCATATTAAAAATGGCATGCAAGAATTGCAAGCAACGCTTGGCGTTAGCTGTACATAATTAAAAGAGTTTAATAAAAATATAACTTCTTAACCAAACGTTTTAATGGTACTAGTTAATTAAGTTTATTTCTCTGCAGAAGAAATTACTACAGTAAATCAACAATAGTAGAGAGTTTGAGCCAGCCAACGCTTTAACGTTAACCTTAACGTTAACGGCGGGACGGGCTAGTTCTACCCAATGAACTAAATGAACGCCATGAGTGCCGTTGACGTTCAGTTAATTCATTGGATAGTCCCGCCGTTAACGTTAAGGTTAACGTTAAGGCGTTGGCTGGCTCAAACTCTCTTATATCTCTTACAAAACCCTGGAAAATTGCACAACAGGACCTCTAGAATTTGTAATACACGATTCAATTTGAAAGAAACTGATAAGTATACAAGTACTAAACAATTTTCTTAAATTGACTAATAAATTAATAATTCCCAGGGCAAAATTTAGCTAGGGAATTCTAGGAAAGTTTCTCTTATAGAAATAATTACACAGTGAATTTCTTGCTCATTAAATAAATTAAATTGAAAGCAAATAAGATAATCGTGATAAAGAAAGTTCCTTCCTCATGATTTTAACTATTGTAATGTCTCAAATGAATTTGTAATTCATTTTTAAATTTTTCCAAATTCATTTGAAACATGCAGCCAGGCAAGTAAGCATACGATTATAAAATATTTTTTAAATTTTTTAAATGTTAACTTGTATACTCATTATATTGCATACATTTTTCTTGCAAAACATAATCTGGAGATTTGCATATTTTTTAAATGTTAAATTCCACGAAATTCATATTAAATACATATTTCTGTTTTTATGATGTCTTATTGTTATCCAGAAAGAACATTACAAGCACTAACAAGTATTTATGGGTCTCTAAATTTCAGCTTTTATGCAAAATTTAGGATAATAAATTTCTCTCTTGCCTTCAATGCCACGTTTGGGAATAGCGAGTTTACACAAATCGATTGTTTATTTTTTTTTCCTAATGTACATGTACATATATTTCATTTTTAAAAAATTGTCTGGCGCCAGGGAGCTTACTTGAAATCAAAATTTGCGAAAACCACAACAAGTTATTGAATTCATACTTCGTTTTAAGTTTACCAATGTGGCAACAAAGTCATTTTCAAAATTTGGCAATATTCAAAATTGATCACCAAGGTTAAAGGTTAAGTACCAAAACACGAAAACGCGCTAGTATAAAAATTCCAACAATAACCATGAGCAATTCAATAAAGTTTTGGTAAAAAATCATTTGTATCGAAATTAGCAGTATTTTCAAAAAACGCATGCAGTCATTATGTCCCACCCAAGTCCATTTTCAAAATAAGTTCAAGTTTTATTTAGTTACTTACATGTGCTGCATACATAATAATCCCGGAGTTAAACTGGTCTCAGAGTTTGTCCATGATCACATTCTGGCCCACTTCCAAAATAGCAAAAACTGCCAAATCCGTTTCGCAACTTCCCCAATAAATATTCTATCTCACTGCCAAGGCACCAACAAATCCAATTTTCGCGTTTGAGATTAAGGGTTATCGGACATACTTGCATCTTCATGGTACGTCGAAAAACATTCGTCCTTTCATTATATTGTGGAGAGAAACACTTGAAGAGGCTCTCCTTTTCCAGAGATGCTTCCGCTCAATCAAAAAAAACCTCTCTTGACTCTCGACATTCAACAAACCGTTCAATAATGTGAACTGCGCATGCGCACAACCGTCCAATGTGCAACAAACCGTGACCCGTTCTGAACCACGTGTTGCCAGCCTCTCAAAAATGCGACCATTGCGACACCCTCGACAATGGACGTGAGGTAAAAAAAAAAAAAAATACAATAGTTTTCAAAAAGGAAACAAATAAAATTCTTTTACCAATGACCTTCCGATATATGACAATGTAAACCTTGGTTGGAATAAACGACTTTAAATACGGGTCATTTAGACAGAAGTTAATTGCTCAATTTGAATATTAATTACTTCATCGTCGTGTATTTAGACAAACTACCACCATAGAGCTTTGGCGTTAGTGTCCAATAGAATAGAGAGATTAGAGAAATTAGAGAGTTTGAACCAGTCAACGTTAACGAAACGATAACGAGAAACAGCGCTGGCGGCCCGGAATGCCATGCTTCGCAGGGTAGTCCTTGACATTCCGGGCTGGCTCAAACTCTCTAATTTCCCTAATAGGCGAATACCACAACCGCCCGTAGCCATTTCCAAATCGTTGTGCAACACTGCCATATACTTTATTTATAAACAATGAAGTTTATAAAAAGTAATAAATAGCAGCCTTAAATTTCTAAAAAAATATATTCTTTGTGTTTCACACACAATATAAACATACCTTCAAAGTTTTGGTTTAAATATAGAATCAAAGAAGTCCATCATCAAAAAATACATAAAGGCATACAAAATTCATTATTTCACACCTATGTATTGTTGGACCTAAAAATATATGGAAAATTTTGATTGGGCCTCAAAGAATGTTTGTCTATAAACCATACTTTGAGGCCCAACAAGGAGTGGGTTTCTCTAACCACCACACCAATCAAAACTACCATCATGATGAGCACAAAACCACATTGGTCACTCATTGATGCGGCTACTGTTGCATATATTGAAATAAATAAAGCTATATAATTTATGTTATACTAACTGATATGTTTATATATTTAAAAATGTTTTTTTGAATTCTCTTATTTTTTTATTTATAAAAAATGTACTCTTCCCATATGCAAAATACATATTCATGATTATACACATTTTCTTTCAATTCATATTTCATTCCTACTAAACTTTTATTTGAAATAGAATATTGGGGCACAGCAACACTATGAATTGCATGGATGCTCACGTGATTACGTCGAACATGAGGCCACATCCACCGTCCCATCTCACGTGACGACATCCCGACCTTGCCAACATTATTATCATCCGTTAATAATAACCGAAGATGAGTCATTATCGGCAGATGAGTCTCGTAATTAGCGATATTTAGAGATGACTGCCTGCTTTCCTTCAAGATTCACAGTGGTTTATAAATAGGATTAAGCATAATGCGATTCAGCAACACTATGCTCCCACAAAAGCTGTAGTCAGACACATCACAAGCATCCAATCAACGCTAATATTGTACACGGCCTATAATTACTAAAAATATAATCCAGAGGGGATGAGAAACACATCCACCAACAAAACGAATAACATATTTATAGCCTGCAAAACGTCAAACGTTGGCAAGTCCAAAAAAAAAGTGATTTATTTACGTCACCAGGCAACCCTAAATGCTTTGTTGAGGATTACATTCAATAAAGGACACTTTTTTGTAAAAGACATCAAAACTCAGATACCAGATCTCCAGGTATTAAAGATGCAACTTTCCTACCCAGATTTTTAACTTTAAATATTTGTTTCTGCAGTCAAAATAATGTACCATAATGACATAAATCATAGGTTATTAGAGAGATTGAGCCAGTCGGCGCCTTAACGTTAACCTTAAGGTTAGAGGCGGGAAGGGAAGAACCACGCATGCGCACTCATGACGTTCAATTAGTTCAGTCTGTGGCCCCTCCCTTCCCGCCTCTAACATTAAGGTTAACGTTAAGGCGTTGGTTGGCTCAATCTTTCTACTAATGTATCTAAAATGATAGCCATTTCTTGCATGTTTCTTGAAAGTAAACATATCAAATATATATTAACGTTTCCAGAATTGTATAATAAATTTACAATTATACTTTAATGCCTTATTTATAGTACTTAAGTTATATCAAGTAGTTTCTTTATTCATTGAAAATGTTTTTTTGCATATATGCAAATAGCTCATCATAGTTTATCAGTATAGCTGACTTCAAAAAGTGTAAAAAAACCACAATCTATCTTTATTTATCACATAATATGCAGATGCATAAAGCTGGGTGAAATTAATTTCGACAGCGAGTCAATTAATAAGAATTGTCGTTGTATCTAAATTAATTTGACTGTCTACTTAATCAATAACGTTTGCATATTAATTTGTGTTGTTTTTTTTTAAAAACAAAATTTCGCGGAACTAGATAACTGATTCACGCAATAGGATTTACAGTGAAAAACACTTGCATTTACATGTTTTTAATGCAAATAAGACACACCCAAACATTCGCGAATTTAATTTGGGTTAAACCTTTGGGAATTTACCAGAGGGTGTAAATTTGCACATGCCAGAATGACAACAGGTCATTTGGCTTTGGTTGAAGCGTCGTTACTGAAATTAGCTATTGTGGTGTCAAAGAACAAAACACCACAAATTATAAAATCACTATGCCAATTAAAGGATTATGGCTACTTTGAGCTTTAACTTCCAGTGCATGCAAAACTGGAAAAGTACATTTATCACTATGTTAAACTGATAATATAGGTCCTAGTTTGGAAACTAAGTGGTTAAGTGAGTGACAAATCTGTGGATGGATTAGAAGAAACACGAAGTAAAAATACTCTTTTCTTTAAACTTAGGACATTGAGTCAGTCTCAGACAGTCTGACTAAAATAAAGAGGTCAACTGTAGAATTCCCTAGTTCTTCACCCCTAACTAGGTCCATGTCTCATGCTTCAGTGACCCTTTGATAGAATGGAGTCAAGCAATCTAATCTTTCATTCCGAGAATGTACGTGAGGGAGTGCCTTAGGTCTCAGGTTAGCATTGGCGGGAAAGAACAGATGTTTCAAAACTTCGCTAAAAGCCTGCATTAATTATTAATCTAAAGACGAACAGAAAAGGACGACATCTGGTGGTATCACAGGAAGCGACAAATTGTCCTACCGTTGATTTTAGAAATGATAGCCACAAACAGGTAATGTTAATTTTGGATTCTGTGTACTGTATAATGGGTGACAAAATCCTTTTAATCAAATTCAAGACTACTATAAACTGGTTTTGGTGGACAATTTGCTATTCGACTGGAATGCTAAACAGCCATTTCAAGCCTGGTTGATCAAGCGAGGAAATGAAAAACAGATTATAACCAGTGTTACAATGAGAGTATCTCACTAATTAGCCAATGTTTGGCACGTGTATAGGAATGACGAAATCAGTCATCCCAATTAACTACCTAAACGAGCCTCTTTTGTTTCACCTCTGCACATCCGGCAGGTCATATCTTCAATCTAGTTTTCAGCAAGGTCTCCGTTATTACGGGCCTTTGACAAATTACCACAAAACTCATTAACTTATTAGAAGATTACATCAATCGCTTTGTTCTGTTAAAACTGACCTTCAATGGTTTGGGCTAACTGTATTTCATGCAAACGGGATACTGTATAAATTCAACTTAGGTTTGTTATTCAGTTTACAAGGCTTTACAATAATTTTATACAGAAGGAAAATTCATCTTTAATTTTTAACCGTTATTAACACCAGCCTTTCGCAAATTTACATGCAAAAAAAGATACATGCCACTGTAAAATATCAGCAGCATAGGCAACATTGTGTTCTCTGACAAGGTTTAGCTCCAAAAGATCAAGTTGTTTACGAGAAAAGGGGCAGTGAACAACAAGGTACAGAAATAACTACTGTATTTGAAACGAAGGGTTAACAGGTACTCCTGCCAAGGACAAAGCTAACGTGTGCTCAGATTTAATTAAGGAAGGAAAATTACAACCCCTAAGCTGAGATATAAAACGCAATGACTATCCATAAATTAAGCATAGAACTTATCTTCTGCAGAATTAAAATGACTTGGCTCATCTACAAGGAACCATATTTTACCAGAAAACCCGGTTGAATCCGGACAGAAAAAGGTTCGGTTAAGCACAGCAGAAAAACAACTTTCACAACAGTTTAATTTAAAGTTTAATATGAAACGTGCAACCCTAATTGTTCACCAAGGCACGTATTTAAGGTTTTGGCGAGTGTTAATAACTATTACAGTTACTATGACAACCAGCATTAAAAGTAAACTTATTTTAAAATCAACATTCGCAAAATGTAATACTTCATAAATTATATTTAGATTGAAATATGTTATATTTGTATATACACATTTATATATAAAATAATAAGGAATATAGTTGTTTTAAAACATTTTTTTGCCTTTACAAACAATTTGAACACACAGTGTGTATATATAACGCATTTATCATAATATCACAATGGTATAAATGGAAAACATGCCAGATGCAATATACTGTATCTGTCAACTGAAAAAATACCACACCATATGTGATCTTTTATCATATTCGCAATTGTCATTTATATAAAAAAGTCAATTCGTCGAACTTGCGAAGCATTAAGATAAAAATTAGAAAAAGTATAGTTGGCAAATATATATATTTTTTTCTGTTTAGCTATTAGTAAATTTGTAAATGTATACCGTTGCATGAGTAGTGCTAATACATCTCCGGGTAATGAATAATATATTTCTGTACGTTAAATTGCATTCGTTAAATTAAAAAATATTGATTTGATGTCATTATTTCGAGTTCAGCTGCAGCGCCATCTAGAGGTGTTTTATCCAAATTGATTTATGGAGGTGCTAAAAGTTACTTCTTCAGTTAATTACTACTTCAAATAGGTCAATGTCTACGCATATTAGCGTTCTAAAAATAACGAAATAGGTATTATAGGGATCGCAAAATTAAGACTGTGCCAACAGGATTGACCCTTCGCAACACAGGTATTTTTGGGTCTCCAAAATTAGACAAAGAAATTCCCTTACACCAAATATGAGCAGCACGGATGTACAGGATGTCCCAAAGTTGACATCCATTAACTCAATATCTGGTCAAACTACTCGTATACTATCATAAAAAAAACAAATTTGTAGACAGATTAAATAAATGCCAAACCAGTTTCTTGTACTTTGAGAAGCGGATCACAAATTTGGGTTACGTTTATTGATGTAAACAATTTACTAATTCCATGTATTGTGAATATTAAACATTTATGAAATCCTGTTTGCTTGTTAAAGTTTGGTTAGATTTCCCTTTACACCTTGGAATTTGTAGTGTTCATACAAACATGTTTAGCATAATATAACAGCCATCAATATGGAAATAAGAACGTAATGCAGAATACATTTTTCAATAACTTCATTTTTAACTTTTTTTACTTATTGTGTAAATACAGAAAAAAAGTATGCCCATGATGCTGCACTGAATGTTATTTAGCTTATTATTTTAGGCTTGGCTGGACACCCTGTATATTATTCTACATTAGCATCCTGCACAAACCTGACAAAAAGTATTTCGACATTCCCGTTTTACATTGGGGTCAATGTCAAACCAGGGATTCATCCAAAAATAAAATCTAATTTTTGTACTGTGAGATGAACCATACTCCTGCTGGTTAGACCGGCGATTAAAACCAACACAAGTTTACTTTAACTGGTTACATAAAGGTTACATATTAGGAGTTAACCCAGCATTGGTTAAGGTGAAATTATACAGAGGTTGAAAACCTCACAAACCTTTACTCAAGTTTTTAATTGATATTTTTATTACTCGTTTGGTTGCTGCGATCACATGCTTCACTTTCGCTTTCTGCGTGTTCAATTATAACAAAATGTAGTCTGTTACAAAAGGGTGAAAATAAATGCTTTTTACAACCAGGTGTGAAACTCAATATGAAAAGGACTACGTGGACTGCATAAATATTGTCAATAGAAACTGTCATTTCTTATACTACTGACGTTGTCATGTGCTGATTCAGTGCAAAATTTACATTAGTGCTACATTAGAAAGTACGAATTAATTCGAAATACACTAAAATGCACAAAATTGCATGATATAGGGTTTTTTGGATATACCGTACAGTATATTATAGTACTGCGGTGTACGATCACATGTTATATCTTGATTTACTAGCATGCTATGGTTATAACATGTGTGAGACTTGGAAAGACACTACAAATGGTGATGTTAGTCTCTCCTATATTCGACTAAAATCCATAATTTTAATTTAAAGTTGCGAAGAGTTCCGAGTGGCATTATCACGACAAATTCCATTGATTTTTCTAGATTAGCAGAAAAAGCTGCATCTGCATGTAGACAATTTATGCTACCTGGGTAACAAGGATATTATTCTGAAAACTTTTGCACTCAATAATATTTTAAAAAATCCAAATAAGGCTATAAATGTGCACAAACTAACGTTTCATATATGTAAAAACAATAATCTATGTTAGAACAAATTTAGAACTTTTAAAGCAACTTAATCAGAAAAAGTGTAGCATTCTTTTGTCAATCAGTATACACAAATTTACGGCAAACTAAAGAACAATTTTTCTTGATATAGTGCACCAAATTAGATTTTCTCCTGGGATGTTTAGCAATACAGATAGTCATAGTTATAATATTTCCCCTTCACTGGACTGTCCGTAACTGGACATGGTTTCGGCCACCTGAACTGAGCAACACGTGGGGAGTTGATAACAACTTTAACACTATAATGGGCAACTTAATCTGAAAAACTTAAATGTAAGAATATAACTGAAGTTGACCATTTAGTTGATCATACTCACCATGTTTTCGTCGCTCGCCTGAAACACGTAACAGTTCTGCGACTGGGAATCCTGCGCGTTTTTGATGAGATAAGCGAAGCACTTTTTGTTGTTAGCAGTCTGTATGAAGCGATAAATGTGGGCCAGCCTGTGGTCCAACCAAACGGTATTGGTTTGGGCACACTGACAAATCAACTGTCCCGAATGTTTCTTGACCTCCAGTTTCACAGCCCTTCCCTTCTGTCCCCTACGTTTCACTTCGGCCACAAGCCAGGGCAGCATGGCCGGTGTGTACCTTCGATCCAGGGTTATGGAGCCGTAATAAACGGCATCGAATATCGTTTTATTTACCCCCATTTCGCTGGAATCACCGTTCTTATCGGGCTGACATTTGCCTTTACCAATCACGGTTTGCATCTCCACAGTTAGGCTTCTAGAATCCCGCGCTCTTTTTTGATAATGCTTTCTCGGTTGACACTTTCATCCGTGGTGTTGAACGAGCGAACTAGGCGACATTTTATCACTGAGAAAAAATCACTGTGAAAAGAATATCACGATCTGCTTCCAATCGGATTCAACAAGTTCAACAGACTGATAGTTCTCCTTGGCCTGTCCTTGCTTTTGATACTTAACGCATGGTCGCCATCTTGCGCAATACAATCTGGTTGAATTTTGTTTTTCTACGGCGCTTCAACGTCGAGACGTGCGTTTGGTAGCGCTGGCGTCGTCAGCCATTGAGAGGATGCCGTTCTAAAAAGCGATGCCAAATTGATTCAAAAAGGTCGCCATGTTGGAAGTCAGAGTCTTGACACTTTTCTCAATGTCCGTTAATCTTAATTAGATCTAAAACGAGTTTTATATCACGATCGTTAATTGTATTCAACAAATTAAATTCACGCTTAATTCTATAGCTAACTAATAGTGAAATTCTACATTTTTCGTTGTTTAAAACGAGGTTAATAAACAGCTGATGGCCGCCATCTTGTACAACATATACGTTTTTTTCAAGGCGTTTCGATGTTGAGACTAATTATTTATTGGCGCTGATGTCATTTGACAAAAGCGATGCCAAATGGAATGCAATGATCGCCATGTTGGAACTCTTGTATTTCAGCACTAGCCATACCACATAATGTTAATCGGCATAAATATCACGTATTTCACAATTAGACCCTATATTAAAAAAAAATTAATCCACAGATGTTAAATAATGAACTTCTCATTTGTTTAAAAGGATGCGAAGAGATCGAGAATAATGATGCTTATGATGGCAATAAAACCATTAATCAACACTACTGAGTATCGATCTACTGTATATAAATTTCAATCCAATTGCTGTTAAAACGGTTTTAACAGCAACCTGTATACCGATAATTTAGGGCACGTAGTCGAGATAACTATCCTGAACCAGTATTAATTCACTTTTAAATATATCGTTCGAAAATAAGGGATATAAAATTAAGTTGTCGGCCATGTTGAGAGTCCTTACAAAATTAAATAACACACTACTTCAAAATTAATTTAAGATAACAATTGATTTAACCAACTAGTTTCATGCAATCGCGTATAAATATATTCGGCATTATCAATAAAATGTCTCCTTTAATTATTAAGGCAAAGTAGAAGGAACATACGAATTATTGTCTAAATGTTTAGCCCACATGAAATAAATATTGATCCTCAAATCAGATGTTTCTAAAATCTGCTTCGAGCCTGGATCATCTCAAAACTTTGGAATTCGCGCCATATAAAAATTGATACCAGCTGTTCAGAGACGCTTCAGCTTTGTGATAAATCCCTATAAAGCCATTGCATTTCAGAAGTGGGATGATACAGAGTGCTCGAAAGTTACATTTATAACTTGAATTTTGAATGAAAACTTGGGACAACCATATCAATCCTATACCTTGTGGGGAATCCTTATTGGTTATACATATATATTCAATATTAAGTCTATAATTTTTTAAACATGGTATAATATAAATATATTCAGTTTGTGAAAACCGACGTTAGATAACGACACATTCTTCCAATTTCCAAAAAAGACAACATTTATTTTCCAGTTTTTGACATTGCAAAAATTGGAAAATAAATGTTGTCTCCATAACCCCGCAAAACAATAACGGTTTTCTGAAACTGCTTAATCACTGCCAATATGGCGACAAAGGTACTTAGACTCGGTAATTAAACTTTTTCAACTATCCAAATCGCGATAAATTTAGCAATCCAACAAATTAATTACTTTTAAATCATTCTATCATAGATTTGTCATATAGAATTTTCATTAAAACGAAATTATTTAGACCTAAATGTTCCATAACATTATACAATCATCTTTTTTGTCACTTCTAAACTAGTGTACAACGGTTAAATATATTTTGATCTGCCTTATTTGGTGTTGATGCCCTCTTACGAATAAAATATAACTAATTCATCCTTCCTTATTAAAATGACGCCGAAAATTCCCCACATATTCCGCTGCCAAAATGTCACTGTTTTCCCAGTCAAGATGGCACCAAAGGTACGTAGACGTATGTAGGTAGAAAATGCCTAATTTGTCTTAGTGAAGTTGGCGCCGAAGGTATTCACATAGTATACTGTTAGAAAATGTCTGAGCTTTTCTTAGTGAAGATGGCGCCAAAGGTACGTAGATACAGACAGAAAATACCCCTAGCTTTCCCCAGCCAAGATGTCGCTGAAGGTACGTTGGCTAAGGGCGCTCCATGAAAACGCCTTCACAAAGGTCTTAATCAAGTTCGTCCTTGACTTTTCCTCGATGATTTTTCCACAAAAATGTTCCGTCATAAAGCAAGCTGGGTGTGGAAGAAGTGAGGAGTGGGTCAGGGGTCGAGGATGGGCGAACGGGAGCGCCCCCTAGGCCTAGGGCGCTAGAAAGAGAGAGTGAGCAAAAGAAGAGGAGAAGAGAAAAAAGGTGGTAAGCTGAAGCGTGTTTATTGTAGCGTAAACGAAAGCAGCAAAAACTGTTTCAGCGAATCAGCTTGCATGATCGCCCCCCTCGGTTGTTACTTATGGATGACAGATTCCTCGGATGCCTCCTGCCGTTAACTACCAGCGAAAATCAAACGCGGAATTTTTGTGGCGAATTTTCGACGTTTCTGCAATTTATCGACATTTTGCCTTTTCTTGCAGGAGGAGATGGGGGATTTGGGGAGACAGGGGACGACGATTGCTTTTGATTTTATCAGACGAAATACCGCGGGGATTTCAAGAGGAAGAAACCAGAGAAAAACACGCCAAAAACGACACAGATAATCGACAAATATGAAAAATTCGTGTGAAATTCTCGAGAATCATCCACGTATCTAGCACCGTTTAAAACGCGCCAAAACATGCCATTTGGGAAGATTTTTACCGACGCATTACACAGGTGCTAGCAGTGATTGCTTACTCCTAACAAGCATGCAGCCGCGCATTACATAGGTGCTAGCAGTGATTACTTGCCCCTAACAGGTCTGCACCGACGCATTACACATGTGCTAGCAGTGATTGCTTACCCCCACCAGGCATGCAGCCACGCATTACACAGGTGCTAGCAGTGATTGCTTACCCCTATTAGGCATGCAGCCACGCATTACACAGATGCTAGCAGTGATTGCTTACCCCGACACATTACACAGGTGCTAGCAGTGATTGCTTACCCCTAACAGGCATGCACCCACGCATTAAACAGGTGTTATCAGTGATTGCCGAAAATAGTTACGAGAAGAATTATAAGTATCAACATGCATTGAGGCCCTAATTAAGCCAAGAAGGGCATCTAGAACTTTGTTGTTTGAGACCCCATCCACGTAATAGGAAATACAGATATGGATGGGTATACAAAAAGCGAAATTTTCAGAGGAATTCATATCATATTACATGTTTTATATACGTTTTGTAACAATTGTTGTATGATTCATTCTAGAAACGTCCCATAGAACACCGTGTTCCACAGTTACCATGGTTACGTTCCTTCAGTCCATTGGCACGTGACACTATAGCGACCTGCTCATTCCCTGTTAAGTTAGACGTTTCAATCAAAAATTGTAGGCAAATATCGACCAGAATAGGTTCGTTTTCGTCCCCTTCAAATATGAAAAAACGACAAGTCGTACAGCAGCCTGTTTTCCCCGTAGGCATCGCATAACGTTTATCTTTAACTTAATGATGAACAACAACAAAAAGTTTCTAATTTACGTCTGATGATGATGGATGGCTGCGAGTGCCAGGGGAAATTAGACCCTGCTTATTGGCTGAATAGATTCTCGAAGGTTTCACGAGGAACACGTGTTCATGTCCGAATGAACATATTCGGAGGCTGGCAGACCACTGGTCAAAGAAAAAAAAAAGACATATTTCAAGTCATGACATGTTAGGCCGGATGAACTCTTTCGACGCCTAAGTTATAGTATTGACCAACGCTATATGAGCGTATTGGATTGGCCAAATGGTCAAGGGTTAATCGGAAAATTAAACTTAGCAATCGGATACCAGTAATGCAAAAAAATAGACGAGATTGATTCTGTTAAAAGTAATACAATCTATACAACTCGTATTACTATTCAATCCCGGGTGAAAAATGCCATATGGACATATCAGAAATTGAGAATCTCAATATATGTCAATGCATATCCAATTATGGTCATGGCTTTTAAACATATCTAGAATTTTACAAAGTTGTCCAGGTATGGATATATCAGAAATTGGGCATTTATAGACATGGCTTCAAGCATGCAGATGCCATTTTACATACATGTATGTATATTGCCATATATGGTCATATGTGTGGCTAAGAACATACGTGCAATTTTCCATATACTGCCATACACGCGGTCATATATATATATAGATCGGTCAGCAGTCCCATACCGACCGCCTGACATCTCAGTACAAGTATAAGAAAGTCTTGATATTGATATCATTCCCGAAACATTTTTCATGCAGCCTTATCACGTAGATAGATACATTCTTCACCATCCCATATATACACACACAAAACCTTCTTTGGTTTACCAAAACCACGAAAAAAAAAATCCCCACAAAAATGTAGTATACAAAAAGCGATGAAAAAAGGTCATATTCAGAGCACGAAAAAAAGGTGCCCTAACACGATTCTTTGGGGTGAAAAATGTGCTTGCCTAACGATTACTGCAAAAGTGTGAGCAGAATGCTGGCCACCGATTTAGATTAACCGGAAGTGGAGGCAAGAAAGATAGGCATAGCTGCATATCGGGCAAAAGTATAACAAAAGGGACGGATGCCATGAAATTGGGGGAAGCGGCAGACGATAGAGGGCGACACTGCAATTATCACATCACGTCATTCGCCAGGGGGCGCTCTAACCTCAATGAAATAAAATATGAAAGTAAATATGAAAACAATACTGCATGAATTAAAAATGGTTTTCATATTCTTTTAAATTATAAAATTGTGTACTAATATTTTTTAATGGAATGAATAAGATACGAACCTATCAGAAATACTCGTGGAACTTAATTATGCCAATGTGAAATTTCATATATTTACAATGACAGCATGTCATGCAGTAAGTATATGGCAATAATGTTTTCAGACATACATTATATGGAGAATAGTATACTTAATCGACTGTTAAAATTAGTTTCTAAGGATATAATCACATTTAAAAAAACAGAAATTTGTGGGGAAAATTCCTACGAAAATTCCATTAAAATAAAGTCACAAGGAACCAATAAGAAATGCTTTCATACATGTTTTCAGACTTACATGATATGGAAAACATCATACAACTGGGTACATTTTCATAAGTAAAATTGTATATGGTCACAAATGTTTTCAATACGAAAAATATGATAGAAATTGGAATATATTATCACATGCAATGTTTCCATCTAAAATTTTATAGTAATACACAGTCTCAAGTAACTAAAAATTTCCGATGAAGATTTTGCTAAGTTGTAAACGACCACCTATTGTCGTGTGTGTATGTGTGGATGGTTGGCTGGACTTAATTTTATAAAAAATAAGCGAAAATTCCTAAAATGAAATCATCTTTTTAGGCTTCTTATCGAGGGAAATATTGCATTCACCATAGCTGAGTGCACGAAAATGCGTTTAACAAAGGCATCGTTAATGAAAAAGTAAAGTATCCAAACAATAAGAAGAGGAAGTAAAAAAACAGACTAGAAAAGAGGATTTACTTGATGAAATTATGCTTTTAGTTCATGGTTTGATGAGCAAATAAAATTATAAACGACGAAAGAAGCTAAATAAAGGTGCTGCTGTAGCGAGAGAAAATCAAAGTCTTAATTTATGCTGATATATGAAATGGGGGAGTTATAATGACCTCCATTCCCAAGGTAGGCACCAATTGGACGCCATTTTGAATTGGGATAGAAAATAGGATGGTGCAGTGCATCAGGTGAAAAACTTGGATATGATTTTTGTGTATCTTGCAAATGACTATATAAAGAATATGCTATCTATACAGAGGAAATGGTCATTGGGTCGTACATGACAATTTCTTATTTTCCCATATATGGGATATCCAATATTTACTTACCCATGTATGGCCCATATCTATTTTTCCACCTGGAGAAACAATGGTCATCGCTAAATTGGGTTCCAGGCTCTTAATTATAATGACTCAATACCAAAATCAATCGACTGGAAGACAATAGGAGGACCTAATCAGAAATAGAGTAACGAAGCAATACAACATTACTGGTGAACTGGTCAACATGAATGCTATATGGTATGTACTGTTTCAAACAAAAGCAGCAAAGAGGCCAATGATGAACAACTATAGCGAAAGTAGCCAACCCATACATATACCCGGGTGAAAAAGTCATATTTGGATATGTATGAGGCATTTATAACCATGTGTGGGTCTTTTATGGCCATATATGGGCCATACATCAAGGTTTTACAATATATAGCACGTATCATCCGTCAATTAAGGTATTATAAACTACGATGTACATTGTTAGTCATAGTATATATATACAAATATCGTGTATATATATAACTTGCTATACATGAAAATACAAATATATATTGAGCAAATAAACATGATCATGCAAATAAACATGCGAGCCCATACATGGCCATGAATAAACTTGTATAGCCGTATATGTCCTGATGAGTCCAATTTCTGGTCTATAGCTATATATACAGAAATAGCAATATACATGTATGGCCACACATGACCCGTAAATTATGTTTACACATGAATTTACCATATAGAACCATATTCTGTGTGGAAAATCATAAATAGGCCATGTATGGGTATATATTGCTTTTTCTATATATGGTTAGACCAGAAATAGGAAACATCTGCATATGGCATAAATAATGCAAATTTGGCTTGCTTTAAGTTCAACATATTTCGCTTCAAGGATTCATCCGAAATTTTATGAAAATTAAGGGAATTATAAAGAGTAATAAATTGTCTACAAAACACATTTTTCCGATTTTAAATCGGATATTTGGTTGCTGAAAAAACCGCATTTTTACTTCATTCATGCAGGTGAGTCGATTTTTTGCACATAAGTGTATATTGACTTGTATGGCAAATTAACTTAAACTTTTTTCTCATATTATTTGTCTAAATTTTCTAATTTGAAATTTTAAAAAAATAGTGCAATTCAGAAAAAAACATGCATTTTCTAAACCTTACCAAAAACAAGATCAGAATGTAGTGCAGTTTCTCCTTTGGCTCAGACGGATTTTTTCTTATCTTTACTCCTACATTGTATTCAGGGTGTAAACTAAAGTGTAATTCACATACGATCGTATATCAAGTCCACATAATAGGAATCAGTTAAATTCCGGTTGTTAAACCGGCATTAAATCCCATGGAAAATGCATTTGAGATAAAAGTACAAAAAATATGCTACTGCCTGCCTAAAATACGAAACAAACAGACTGACCTAAATCCACACATCCAATAGTTCACATTGATTCGGACAAAAGGAAATGTCCACTGCTTTAAATGGTGTTTTATGCCTTTTTTAAAACTAAGATAATCATAGATTACCAATTTCTCCTTTAAGAATAAAGCTTTGTTAATCAAGCTTGAAAAGTTACACTCATAAGTATATTACAAATGAAGATTATTAAATCAAGGAATTTTATCTTATCTTGAGTCTACCAACTAAGGAACAGTTTTAAAAAATCAATATCTTTCATTTCAAACAAGATGAAATACGATAAAGCACGACCTTATAGCGTAACAGAACAATTGTTTTCAATCTACCAGATTGAAAAATTATATATGGCACATACTGTATATGGGTAAGTATAGAAAATTTCAAATAGGAGCATTGGAAATTTAATACACATGAAAATGTATCCCATAAATAATCATATATGCGAATATACATTATGACTGCCCATGATCGAAAATCCGACTGCCCATATATCACCATTGCTGACCAATTTCTTCTCATTATTATACTGCGCATTAAAATATTGTTATAACAGTCATACAAAGTATGATAGATATTTGCATACTGGATTTGCATATGGTTATGTATGGGATAAGACATCGAATCTCAACATAATTTTCCACCTGGGTAATATCTTAGAATCGTACGGTATAGCAAATGGATCAATTGCTGATCAATTTCTGGAAAAATAATGAGAAAGCAACATATACGGCATATGTAAAGTGGAATATATACTTTGGAATATTTATAGATTGTGAATAAACACTACACATAATTTTGAAATATGTTTTTAAATTTCAGTCATGGAATGGATACTTGAAGACAAACTGTACATGAACTCTGAAAATGAAGTGAAATAAATATTTTCCTTAATACGTCTAAATATAACATGTATCATAAAAATTGTTAATAAAAATGAGTTTAAAATACACTCATTTAAATACTGTGAATATCAAGAAAAAAATAACACGAACACGATATAGTGATACTTGAAACTAGATGATTAAAAATAACATGATTGTCTAAAATTTGATGGGTTAGTTGATACCAGAAATACACGAAAGAAGTGAATGAAGATGTCATCACCGACCATGGCTTTCAGTTGTGCTGTGACAGCACTCAGAATGTGGTACGTTGTTGTGTTGACATCTCGTGCCATTCGTTTGCGACTGATATCACGATATCATTAAGATGTTGATTAAACCAATCGTTGATGTTGTTGAATCGTACGTTGAAGCAAATGTTGCACAGCAACATGGCAGAACACAAAATGATCACAAAGGTTTAACACAATATTGTTATTCACTCTGGCAATGGAGGGTCGACGACAACTTCCGGTGGTTGCTGGCATCGTGACATCACAACATCAAACAATTCCACAAGCCATTGTACACCAATTTCACTTAAGTTATTCTCTAGTTGTGTCATCATTGCAGTCACACGAACAAGCAAGGGTGGACTGATTTGATACAATCTTTTAAGTATTTGCATAATCACTGGTTGCCCTTGTGGAGAATTCAACTTAAACGTCCCTGCTGACCGCACTTGAGACCGTGTCACATTGTAAATGGAACTCTCATATTCACGAACTAGAGTTTCAAGACATTGACGATGTTTTTCCAGAGTATATTCAACACGTCGTGAATGCAATCGCGTGTGCTGCTCAATATATTCATTAAGCATACGCATTTTACATATATCGTCCACAGGTATGACAAGTTTAACCAGGGTGGGAAACAGTGTCACCATATTTGTGACAACAATAGTATGTTGACGTTTTACGATTGCAGTCAGTTGCCTATGTTCTCGCCAAATTGAATCAACCATTTTTTCAAGTCGCGACCTAACCGATAGAATCACAGCATTATAACGTTGCTTCGGGCATGTATTTCGAAGTGTTCGCATTTCTTGTTCTATTATTACTGTAACTTGTTGGCTATGTCTTTTAACCTCCTGCTTAAGATATCTTCGATGAAAATCTATGTTATCTAGAATACGTTTGCGATGTTCAAAAATTACATCCTCAAGAAGATGTCCATTTGTTTGCATTGCTCCAGAATTTCAAGTTGCTCAACAACTAATAAATGCCAGTGGTGCTGAAGTAGAAAAAAATATCAGTAGTTGTTGGAATATAAGACTAAATTATGTCCCATAGTAAATATCGAGATGTTTTTTAAATTATACACTATTGCAAACAATAAATACACACCACGATTTTAAATAAAATCATGCAAGAAGAATAGCATCATGGGACAGGGTTTGGTTAAGATTACACTATAAAACTTGAGAAATCTTATCAAAATCACATATATATTTTACAATAAGTCAGAAGATGCCAAACAAATACTAAGGCGCACAGAATAATTTTTTAAAATTATTAGTAAGAGTACACATATATTAAACTTGTCTAGGACGCAGTAAACTGTAACACAAACTTTTCACATTGACTTCATTTATAAAAATTCTATTTAAAATTCGTTTTTTAAATACCACGAATGCTTATCATTTCTATCAAATACACTATAGGCACATACTGCATCATTTGCCTAATAGATTTTTGCGCTAATGTGCAAATTTCTATTTTGTGCCAACGCAAAATTTTAATTTATATCAATAATAAAAACCACAATTCTATCTAAGACCAACAAAGAAGACTTTACTTATTACTATTAGTATGGGCTATTAGAAATGGACTTGCCTCAACAAAAACACTGTAAAAATCACATACGCAACTGACCAAATGACTGTTCTATCTGCAATTTAAAAAAAACACTTGTTATTCCAGGTATCGCCGAACGTTCATAGGACAATGACGTAACATACCGACTCGAGGTCGCTTGACAAATGTTCGGCGATGTGTAATTTCACTATTATGTATGCCACTGGTTCTTACTTATTTAACTTTTGCCTTGAATAGTTAATTTTGATTGACCAACTGCATTTCATAAATGTATAAGCAACTTATTTTATGATAAATTTTAATATTATAATTGGAATTAGGACTAATTTTACATAGAATATATAGCCGTTCATTGTTAAATTCATTAGTTAAAAATATATCCATAATTCTTACGAATTTGGTAATTTAAAATAAAATTTTATTTTTGTAAATATAAAACTTTAAGATATTTTTCTTCGACTGGCATGTTAATGCAAATGAATAATTGCATAATTTTAAATAGTTAATTGTGTATATGTAAATAATGCATTCCTTAAAGAATAGTAGGGAAGAGTGGTTAGGAACGGGACGCAGGAGGAATGGGACATTAGAGAGTTTGAGCCAGCCAACGCCTTAACGTTAACGGCGGGAAGTGAAGAGCCACGGACTTAACTACCCAATGAACTCAATGAACGTCATGAGTGCGCG
>JAUJYV010001070.1:0-22484 GCA_033995625.1 Ophyiulus pilosus
GATGTACCAATGGCACGAAAAGTTCCATCCCACAATTCGGGGATTCCCCTATCCACGTCACTCGTTATGCGAAACACCGCTCGTTACGCGAGTCATTTTTTTAAAATTCATATTGCTCGTTATGCGAATCACTCGTTCTGCGAGGTGCTCGTTAAGCGAGGTTCCACTGTATATCAGTATACTATATCAGTATTCTATAGATCTATACAGGGTGTTTCAGCGCTATGTTGCCAAATGTTGTGGGCATGTAGAATGGGTCCATACAAGCCATTTATGTTAATGTACCCATAGGCGGAAATGCCACTTTATGGTGCTGGAGGCTGTACTAGCCATTCTCATGATGGCCATTGCATGCCGCATACCATGTTCATGTTTCATTTTAGACTGACAGCATGGAGCGATATACCTTTGCTGAGCTTGCAGATATGTATCTTGTGTATGGAGGAGCACATGGGAATGCAAGGCAAGCTGCGAGAATGTACCAGGAGAGGTTTCCTGCACGGAGACACCCATGTCGTGCCACGTATGTTGCAATTGACCGGTGCCTGTGAAAACGTGCAACGCTTCATATCAGGAGAGCTGATGGTGGTTCGAGGAAGATGTTCTGGAATGGGTGGCCAACCATCCGTCAAACAGTACACGTGCCATTGCACATGCTATGGGTGCCAGCCACTCAACAGTTTGGCGGGTCCTGAACAAGCAATTGCTACATCTCTACCACGAACAGAGTTTTCAAGCTATGGGTCCAACCGACTTTCCCCTACATGTGCAGTACTGACAGTGGTACATGGACCACATTCATCATGATCCTCATTTTGGCATGTCTATTTTATTCAGCAATGAGGCGTGCTTCACAAAGGATTACCTCTTTAACATCACAAGTCACATATGGGATGACGCAAACCCACATGCCAAGCATGTCAGGGGACATCATGAGCGGTTCTCTGTCAATGTGTGGGCTGGCATTGTTGGTGACCAGCTGATTGGTCCTTACATGTTGCCACTGTGCCTGAATGGTCACATCACCAATTCCTGCAACATGTGCTGCCTGAGCTCTTGGAGGGTGGTCCACTCATCGAGCGGCAGAGAATGTGGTTTATGCACGACGGTGCACCTGCTCATTTTGCACATGCGGTGCGGGCTTCGCTAAATGATACATTCCCCGGCCGCTGGGTTGGAAGAGGAGGTCCCGTGTCATGGCCACCACGGTCTCCTGATTTGACACCATTGGACTTCTTCTTGTGGGGCCATGTCAAGTGCCATGTCTATGAAACACCTGTATAGACTGTGGAGGACTTAATCGCCCGGATATCAGTCGCCTGCGAATTTGTGCAGCAAACACCTGGGTACATTAACATAAATGGCTTATATGGACCCATTCTACATGCCCACAACGTTTGGCAACATAGCACTGAAACACCCTGTATAGCATTGTTCTATGCTCTATCCGTACCCTCCACTGTCATGTATACCAATCCAATTGCCAGCTTTACACATGCACCATGCGGTAACATCCACGTGTTCTAAGCAATTGCTAGTATATTCATATACTTGAAGATCTTCCCTCCATGCCATCCCTAACCCCACCCCCTTCTGTTTTTGTTTTTTCCCTGGCGCTCTAGAACATAGTTTGATAGCTATGCCCCTTCTCTCCTGTAGCGCCACCTCCCCCTCAGGTGGGTTTCTGCCAGTCCTAGGATGTCCATTTCTTGATCCACCAGATGTCGGCTTATCTCTTGCCACTTTGCTTGATTTTGTAGTCCATCCACATTTGCAAATGTTGTAACGTGGGTTACTGTCACTGCAGATGTCTTGATTCTTTTCCTTTGGTGGTTGCTTGTAGACAAAGCATCATCAGATCAGAACTGATCTCTGAGATGCTAAACTAAATCCAATAACATCAGCTTTGATTGTTATTGCTCCTCCAGTAGCAAGGCCAAATAGGAAGAGACAGAGAAAACAAAGGACTGCCTCTTAAATAGGTCCTCTGACGTCACTGAGTCGTAGGTGCCCTTACATTGGTTAATGGGCACCTACCACTAGCTCCACATGGCGGCCAAAACAAGCAGAGCATGCAAAAACATGAAACACGCTTGAAAAATGTAAAACAACTGTAAACGAAGGTAAATCGACCTTCTTACAGTTAAATAGTTTAATTAATAAGGATTAATAAAGTTTTAAATGATGTAAAATCATTTAAAACAACCGCCATGGTCCATTTGCCAGAGCGCCTAAATTTTTATTTGCAAAATATGGTGGCAAATTCAAATCTTTGGCAGTTTGAAATAGTTCACCCCAACTTGCTAAAATACAAAAATACAGTTATTCATTTCTGATTCTCTTATTGGAGCACAAGACCTGTAGTTGGTAATGTGACTCCAGTTTACACCAACAGCAAACCCTATTCAAATCAACTTCTGCCGTTTATTTATTTTACACTGCTGCTGATTTCCTAATATTCATTTGGCCTTCCTCTTACTGTCCTCGGCATTGTTTGCAAGTGATTGCCTAATTCCACTCAGTTTTTTGGCTGAGCCAGAGTGTCTGCAAGCCTTCCCCATCTTTTTGCTAAGAGTTTGCTACCCGCATACTTCAAGTGCAGACCATCTCTGAAAAGATGCTTCCTTGCTTCAAAGTAGTTCCAGTTATCTATATACACTACTCAATCGTTTACGCATTAAGTTTTAATTTGATGGTGTAAAACCAATGCTTTCTCCCTATTGGAGTATCTGGGAAGATGCCTGAGGTGATTACTTCCACTTTTCTTTCCTTAAGGGAGCGGATAATTGTTTCATATTCTCTTCCTATGCTCCACACGATTTCTCGTTGTAAATTGTTGGTTCCCATATGAACCAGCATTCTCTTTGTTTTATGACGACAAGGTTCTCTTCTCCGTTTTCACAATGAAAATATTTCTATCTGCCACCTCGCGCTGTTGTATTGATTACGGTTCATTTGCTACCCTCCACATCCTGTTCTTCACGGAGGGGTCCTATCGCCTGGGCTGCAATCAAGTCCCCTACAACGACCCATTCCTCCAGGTTGGTTTTGTCAACCTTCTTCCTGTCTGGGCCCTTTCCCTCCACCTCCTTACTACTGCTGGGCCACTTCCTTCTACTGTTCCTCATTGCTCATAACTGTTTCCTTGTTTATGGGCCATTCCTGTCGAGGTTTCTTCTGTTGTAGCCTTCGACTCTCCTGCCGGTTCCTCTGCTTCCTTGATTCCTTCCCTTGGGTCATTTGAGGTACGCATTTCCCCAATACCGTCACTTTGTCCATCTGGTGCGAGGCATCCCGATGTCACTGCTTTCTCCATTTCCAAGCTCTCCCCCAACTTTGGCTCCCCATTCTCCTTCCCGAACTCCTCTGTTGGCCCTTCCTCTTTTGTGGGTCCTGTCTTTTCACATGCCTGGCTTTCCTGAGCCTCTTTTCTTCTATAATTTTCCAGTTTTTCCTCTTGATCTGCCACATGCTGCTGTAGAACTTCCATCTGCTCTATTCCTTCCTGTTGCTGGGATAGGTAATGCTTGTTGTAGGTAATCACCCTCTGGAGTGCACCTCTACAAGTTGTGCACACCCAGAATGGTCTGTCCTGAGAGGTGTGAGGCCCTTCCTGTCGTCCACCACTCTTCTTTCCTTGATCCGTTAGATCAACACATCGCTGGTGATAGATACCACAATTGACACCCATCACATTGAATCCATGCCTACTCCACCGCTTCTCCTTCTTTGCATGTCTTGCAAATTTTATCGGCCATCATGGATCACGTTCTAGTACTTCTTTTTCTTTCTTTTAGATTGGCACTTTCCCTTTCCTTTTCGTCCCTTACTTCAATATTAATATTTTCTCTATTTCCCCTATAAGGCAATATATGGGATGTACTCACTTCTTTTGTAGGCGATAGCATCAATACTACCATGTGCTAGACACGTGGTCACATTGCCTCTCTAAAAACACGTGTTTCACGTCTTCACTATCTTTTGTTGTCTCACTTCTGCAGTAATCATATTTCCGCTGGACTGAGCGTCCTATTTTTCCAGCTCTACCGATTATAAACCTGAAATCTCTAGAAAAAACGCAAAAAGACAGTACCTGCGGTGACTGGGTCACGATGTTGATTTCAATTCAATTCAACTCAGTATCCTACAGTCAGCAAATACATGCCATATGGTGGGGGGGGGGTCGTACCCAATTTTAGGAGAATGATCCTACTGTTTGTTTGTTTGTTTGTTGATTTTTAACATAAGCCTATTGGGAATTCTGCCTACGAGGGGGGACTTCCACACCCTCTCGAGGGGTCTTTAACGTGTAACAAATCAACACCGGACCTCGGTTTAAACTCTCATCTGAAAGAGCTGCCACTCAGGGAATTTCTCCCATCCGTAAAAATTCCCACCGACGTCGCCCGGGGAGCGAACCCCGCAACCTAGGATCGAGAGGCGAGCACGTAAGCCACTCGATCATCGGCGTCGAATTCAGACGTAACGATTTCAGAAGTAACAATGCCTTAGTCAGTCATTATTTTCTAAGAATTCAAATTATTTTTGGACACACATCTTCATGTTATAGTACTTACATTTTCAAAAATGTGGTCACTTGGCAAATTAAAAGCGACTATTGAAATCTGTTTAAAATACATGCAATGGCAAATCTATCCTTAGATGCTTCGGAAAACTTTAATTAAATTCTGGTTTTTATTCCTTAGCATTTATTTCAATGGGTTCACCATCAAGTAATTGTAACACTCACGATCATGCATACAATAGACACAACAGCACCTTCACCGATGAAGATTTATCAACATCATCTAACGAACTACCTAATTCTGATGAGTGCTGGATCAGCTTGCTTCACAACGATCATGGCCTGCTTCAAATTTTTCGATATTTTACATTAAGCGATCTGATGCGAGCCACCCAGGTTTGCAAGTCATGGAAAACTGCTGCTTTGCATCAAGAAATGGTAAGTTGTCTATTTAAGGACTTTGGTCATGTTTGTGTGAATGTATTGTTGCCAAAACAATATACCACTTGAGTTGTCATATTTCATTATGAATAGTTTAATAGTTGTGTAATTTATTAATTAAATTAAAAAAAACTTTAAAAAAAACTATGTACCTGATGGTTTGACATTAACAAAAGAAGTGTGCTTGGCACAAAATTGTGAAAGCATTGCTGAGTATTGAACTGCATATTTCATTCTGATGTAAAATACATTTGAGTGCAAAAAAATCGACTCAAGTAAAAATGTGTTTTTCTCAGCAACCAAATGCCCTATTAAAAAGCGGAAAAATGTGTCTTGTAAGCAATTTATTTCTGTTTATAATTCGCCTAATGTGAAAAGGATTTCTGCTGAATTTCTCTGGAGAATAGCCTGCAACTCCAATGCCTTATAAAACTGAAACATTTATTTGCAAAATCATAAGTGTTTTGAAGACATTATTCAAAACAGTTTAACACAAATCATTATGTTTAGAACATTGTGTTCTCTCCTCGTGGATTTACAACAGCTTGCATTCAATTGGGGGATGATGTTCCACACTTCCTCGGCAGCAGTCATAAGCTCTGGTATGCGTAAGGCTGGAGGATTTCTGGCTCTAACTTGTCTCTTGAGCACATCCCACATGTGATCTATTGGGTTTATGTCGGGGCTGCATGATGGCCATGCCATTAAATAGAATGCCAACCTCTGCAATGTACTCCTGTACAATTGCTGCAGTGTGTGGCCTTGCGTTATCATGCATAAAAATAAAATTGTCTCCAACAAATCTGGAATATGGCACTACATGGTCTGCCAGAATCTCGTCAATATACCGAACAGCGGTCAAACCTCCTTTGTTAATGAAAACAAGTTCAGTTATTTCTTCCTGTGAAATGGCTCCCCAGACAATGCAGGAACCACCACCATAGCTGACAAATTCTGAAATGCAGCACTGGACAAAACACTCTCCAGGTTGCCGGTACACTCGTGCCAGTCTATGATTGGTGTGGAGACATATTCTGCTCTCATCAGAATACAGGACAGACTCCCATTGCTCCAATATCCAGTTCAGATGCTGTTGGGCAAACTAAAGGCGTGCTTGACGATGAACTGCAGACATTCTTGGACCAGGTGCAGGTTTATAATGCATCGAGATTACTTTCCTGAAGTCTTCGCCTCACTGTCCTCTGACGTACAGCCGTTCCTTGGACGCCATGGAGCTACTGTTGCACTTGAACAGCAGTCAGTCGTCAGTATCGCAAGGATATCAAAGCAATAAAGCGATCTTCTCGCTCAGTTGTGGACCGATGTCTGCCTGAACCTGGTCGTCTGTTGAAATAACCAGCCTCCTCATAACGTTGGCAGACCCTTCGAACTGCTGACTGGCTGATATTGAGTTGGCGAGCCACAACTTTTTGGCTACGCCCAACTTCACGTAAAGCTACTACTTGTGCGGCTACTTCTGGTGGAGTGGTCATTTTATCGAGAATCCTTTAATTAACAATATGTATGGGTGTGTTTGTTTGTTCATTAAGCTCTAATAATGAAATTGCATTCAGAAACACTTACAGCCACAGGGGTGCAATAATGTATATGGCATAAATAATGTAAATTATGTTAATTATAAAAGGAATAAATTGTTTACAAAACACATTTTTCCGATTTTAAATCGGACATTTGGTTGCTTAGAAAAACACTTTTTACTTGATTTATGCAGGCGAGTCGATTTTTTTACACTCAAGTGTAGTTAACACAACACATATGGTTTATTTCTGGATCGCTATGACAATCCATATATTCCCTGTTGTGCCCAGGCCTTGTTTTCTTTTACTTTGTTCAAACAAACATTGTAATAAATGGAGATTTTTTAATTTGCTAAATTTCTATTGCCCCCTTAAAAAGGGGGTGGGGAAGTAACGTTTTTCATATTTAATTACCCTTTTCGAATTCAATTACACTTTTATTTGGGAGATTTTTTTTATTAATGATTGCATATCTGAAAACGTAACTGTTTTTATTAATTTTTTTGCTGATGTGCATAGTATCTATGAAAGGCAGGAAAGTGATCACCAAGTCGTCAGGGGCTGGTCAATTTCACAATTGAATGCATTCAAGTCATGTAATGTTACTTAAAATAGGGTAAAAAAGAGAAGCACAACCAGATCAATGCTCCTTCGTTTAATTTGTTTACCAACCAATTAAATATTATGTATCAATATAACTATGTGCAATATATCTAGTGCACTAATTATGCAACGCTGAAAAACTTTCTAATTCGAAGTTTTGCTCTATCTCCTATGGTTTCCATTTTAAAATCGCATGTGCCATGAAAATGACATGTATTGTAATGTTTGACATCGTTTCTGTAGTCCTCACATCACATCCTATTTTAAAGATCTTTGAGAGGCCCAGACATATGCCCCACCCTGTATATGGAATGTTTACAAAAATATACATGGGATTTGTAAAGTTCATGCATAACGTCATGTCGCTATCTATAAGTAACATTTAGTATAATTTGGTATTTGTATGTAACAGTTTAATCAGTAAGTTTTTGTATTTTTTATTCAATTGTTAATAGTGGAGGCACGTTGTCTTGAGAAACATGCGAATCACATCCTGGGAGGTGCTTGCAAAAGTTATTCAAGAGAAAAGAACTAAATACTTGGTAATTTATCATTCTTTTGCAGTAAGAATGAAATTAAAACCAGTAAATACGAAATCTGTTTTTTAATACATTGTTTCATGCGATTTATTAGGACATGCGTGGAATGTGCCTATATAGCGACAAGAATAGGACGTGGCACGAATTTGTGGCAGTTCTTAGCCAGCTTAAAGGTCTCACACGCCTGGACTTTGGAGAAGTGCCTGCTGCGATTGTTCACACAGTAGCAAATACGCTGAATCATTTGGAAGGATTATCTGCCGAATGGATCGTAGATAGTACTAAAGATGCTCACAACGTGTAAGTGTAAACTATTTTATAACACAATATTAACTAGGCCTTTTTGACTACATTTTGGGGAAGACTTTGTAAGATATCTAGGATTGTAGGGCTAAGTTATCTAATTAATTAATAAATAAATCTAATTAATAATCAAGAAATTATTTAAGCACAAGTAGGGCATTGTATTTAACCAAAAGTTCTAGAAAGGAGGTTTTTACACGGAAAATAGCAAGAAGGGTAAGTTTTTATTACTCTCTTTGGGGAAAGGGTGTTATGGCAATCCCTGTACATCTGGCCATTACTGGTCAATGGGCCCTTTTTCCAAAATGTTAGCAAAAGGATGTGCATGGCCGGCACTTCACAATTTGCCATGGCTCTTATTTCTGTTTTTGGCTGCATTTGCCTGATCTGTTTAGACAGGTGCAGCCATCTTTGTTTTAAAGGTAGGTTTTTGTGTGGTCCAAGACCACTCTAATGTTCTGAGCTCTGATTGGCAATGGGGAATTGCCATGGGCTCCTAAGTGGCTGAGGGGTATCACGTGATACCCTCTCAGGCCCTTATAAGCCCTGCTTTTTTTGGTAGTAGGGAGAGTCAAGTCACAGTCAAGAGAGTGATTCCTGCCCCTTTCTGCTGGTTTTTGCCAGGCGGTGGTGGTGGTGAAACCTGTAGAGTGTTTTAAGTCTTCCTTTCTGCTGGGTAAAGCCAGCTAGTATAAGGAGACTAAATCCTTAGTTTAGTTGTGGACTTGCTCTGGCTTTGAGTCAAGGTTAGGTTTAGGCCTCAGATAGGCATAAAAGTTCAAAGTTAGATTTAGGCCTAAGAGTTTTAAGACTAGTTAGGATTAGGCCTAAGGGTTAAGATAGGCCTAAAAGTTAAGACTAGTTAGGGTTAAGCCTCAGATAGGCCTAAGGGTCAAGGTAGGGTTAAGTTTAGGTCTATGACCTTAGCAAATTAGTAGAGTAAGATTAGGCCTAATAATAGTCAAAAGCCCCCATGTGTTTTGTACACTTTTTTAAGAATAAAGTATTTGTAAAACAAAGTGTGGAATCAATCACCTGTCACTCAGATACCCAAGGAAGTAAAGGACGTGGTAACGTTGCAATTTTCAAAAAGTTGTTACCGGAAGCGTGGATACTTCAAGCCTGGGGCAGTCAAGAATTTAATATTGCTTGTCATAAACATAGTGCATATATAGAGCAGCACTCTAGATAGAATTACAGGACAACAAGGGTTAATTGTTTGGACATCCCTTGTTCGATATAGCAGAGTTCAGACTTGTTAAAGTTTTGATTTCGAACTGCTTTCACAAGTCAAGGCAAGAGTCAACTTGCAACCGTACACATTTTATTTACTCTGACTATGGATGGTTCAAACTGCTCCTTGTATATACAGGTCCTGAGCCATCCCATGGTCTCAAAATAACCAATGGCCATTTGGGTCAAATTGGTCACAAGAGGTGACATTACATTTTAATCTATTTTAAAAATTCAACTGGGTGTCAACTTTTGGACCCAATTCGAAATAATAAAGCACAAATTGGACATTTCCCAAATTTGTCGTGAGTATTGTCTTAGGCATGGTGCTCACGAGGATTGCCATGCGGCGAAAGTTAGAGCCAAAATAAGTTTAACCATGTGGTACGCATTAATATGATGTGTAATGACCATGGATGGAGTTAAAATACTCCATATTGCCAGTTTATCGTTGGTCCCTGCTTTGCTAGTTAAATATAAATCCAATTAAAATTTTGATAATTTTAGATCAAGATTGAAGAGTAATAGTGAAGGCATGAAGGAAGCACTGTTGTTAAAATGGCTGTTGTAGTTTTTCCTTGCGATGTGAAAGTTTAACGACATTAGCTAAAGCACAAAACTAGTGTCGTAATAAAAATTACCATAATCACCACAATATTAGCACCATTGAAGACCGCTTAAATCCAACTGGGTGAGCAAAACAATGACTGTCCCAAAGTTACCCCCTCTAACCCACATTTTATGGTAATGCTCTTTTGGGCTCGAACCGCTCGATCGTGGAAAATATTCCCTAAAATATTAAAATAAGTGACTGAACTGAGCAGTTATTGAATGTTTATCATTCACATATTAAATGTGTAACATTCACTCTTTGGTTACTTCAATATCTCTTTTGAGGCAATAACTCATTGGATGGACTCTGATCTTCGCTCTCGGTCCCCAACTTATATAATACTGCTTCCATATATAATAACTAATCCCCGATACATCAGAGTACACAAGCGAGTGAGTCTCAGGCTCGGTGATGTGCTCATGACACTTAACAACTTAACTACAAAATAACATGCGCCGCGAATCACAAGGAAATTGGCCAATGGTATACACAAATGATTCAAATTCACATTGCCGGATGTGTAACATAACATCCACGTGCAAAAAGCTGGAGCTACAAGTCCAGAGACAAATGACAACAGTCGGGGTTTGAGCAAGAGTGCTTTTTGGGCAAGAGTGCCCAAAATGTAAAGATGTCGAGCATATAAGCATGGTCGTCACTTCCCATCATGCCACAAAATAGAAATAGGGGATTTGTGTCTTAAGGATGGTAAGTGACCCTGAATGGTCACAAAGTGCTGCCCTCCCAGTGCTGCTCTTCCTGAAAAGGAACACTTGACTCTGACATCATCTTTGTTTTCTGTCTTTTAGAACTGGAAACTGCAGGCTATTTATTGCAAAACTTTGCCAATTGCCACATCTGACTGTTTTAAGGATCCGTGGGGTATATGGTCTGTACTTGCCTAGTCCAGCGTTTGGGCTTGATTGCTTGGAATCCCTGAAACATCTCAAGCATCTGGTGAGGACGGTTTTCGATTTGTTCATGTGCTCTAAATTAATGAATAACCAAATCAAAGTGGCCTTTTAAGAAGTTGTATATGAAATTCTACAAAGTGTAATAAAAGAAGATTAAAGGCATTGATTGACCTGTCAACCCGCACCAACTCTTTGGAGCTCACGTTTGCAAAGCACACAATGTCACCTGCCAAATCCCATAAGGAAGGCTGTGAATAATTTTGGTGTGCTAAAGTTCACATTGCCATCTCTTTGATGGCAGTCAATTGCAAAGTGTAGTATTACATTTAATGAAAAATAGGATTGTTTGTTTGGAAATCATAAGTTTTAGATTTATTATAGACAAGCCTCATGTTTTTTGAATTTGTGTCAAATTTTGATGTTAAAAACACGTTTTTTTTACATTTTGGTATCAAAACTGAAAAAAATTCGAAAAGTTGTGGCTGATAATTTTCGAATTTATAAATAATCCTCAGATTTTTTAATTTCTTCAGTACAAATACGATTTTTCTGCACTAAAATTTCAATTTTTCACATTAAAAATCGATTTTTTTTCCAGCAAAAACACGATTTTTCTGTAGTAAAAAGGTCATTTTTCTGGTGTAAAATTGCAATTTTTCACATTAAAAATCCGATGTTCTCCAATAAAAATACCATTCAATCGTGAAAGCTGGCATGAGTAAATAATTACATTAGTGGCGGTAACCAGACACTAATTACTATTTACTGTTGGTGTTGCTTTTAATGGATATTTTTTCAACATGCTATTTGTAAACCTTTTAATAGTTTACTTTCGTTACTTTTTTGAGAATGACTTTTAAATTATACTTAAAGCGCTAAATTAAGTCTTGTCTGAATAATTTTGGATCTACTGTCTTTTAGTGTTTATTCTTTATATTGTACATTATCTTTTTAATTTTTATTTAATAACCATTTTTCTCTTTTATTTGCAGTCGTTAACTTCATTTAAATATCAAACTGCTCCTGATTTTAATTTTCTCAAATCCTTCTCATGCCTTGATGTCTTGGAATTGGGAGATTGCCAGGAGTGGTCCCTTAAGGTACAGTATTATACTTAATAATAGCCCATATTGACCAATATCATGATAACCCGAAGTTAAGATTAACCTCGGAGAATTGGAAGTTTTCCATCCGGACGAGTAGTGGTAGAAATGTTTGGCTGAGGATTAAAAAGCACACTGTGAAGAGTATGGTTTATGGACTTAGGTTTATTTCCAGTACACACTGTCACAATTAAGACAGGATAACAGTTAACTTGCAACTTTACACATGTTATTCTGATTATGGATGATACAGACAACTCCTTATATACAGCTCCTGGGCCATTACATGGTCTAACACTGACCATTGGGTCCCAAGGGTCAAAAGGGTGATATATTAAGCTTTTGATAAGTTCAAGTGGGTATTAACATTTGAATCCAATTAAAACAAAGGAAGAGATATTAAATTTTAATATCCGGGTTCCCAAAAAAGTGTAATACTTAGAAAAGGTCGTGAGCCTAGCCTTATACCCCTCGTTCACACTATGCGGTTTTTTGACTGATCGGAATTTACCTGCCTCAAGACCGAATTGCAAAAATAAGCGAATCGGGAATTAACCTGTATGCAGAATGAGGCGCAATTCGTGTGAACGTGATGATAGAAAATCATGCGCTGCTGAAGAATTCTGTAAAAAATCTCGTGCGGCAAATCAGCCTCGTGTGAATAAGGCATATGTCTGATTTGATTTATACGCGTTGAATGAATCTAAGGCGTTGGTTCTCTGCACTAACAAGTTTTTGGGAAATGGTGATTCCAAGAAAGGTTTTACCGTAGTTTTAACCAGTTTAATCTTATGTTAAACTGGATTCCCCCTACCTGGAAAACTTGGAAATGTCAGGAAATTTGGATAAAAAGAGTGATTCATTTTGAAAAGTCAGGGAAATTCAATATATATATATAAATATATACATATATACTTTCACATAAGGAAATAGACGACGCACTCAGTCAATCCCTGCATGTAGAAAAAGACATAAAAATATTTTTTTGCCAGTTTGTACAATTTCACTATTAAAACCTAGTAATGAAAAACTAATTTTACTTAATTAGGGTTTTAATTAAGACTTGGCAAGGGAAAATAATTGTTTTAATAGTAGTTTGTGCGATCTCAAGTTAAATTCAAGGTTGTCAGCATGGCTGCAAAAAGTAGAGTTCGCTTGCTGAACGATCGGGTTACTCATTTATGATTATAGCTTGAAAGTACCCCCATTTCCATAGGATTAGAACCACAGAATTGATCGATGTTGTTTCAAAAATTGATTCTTGATTTTCTGTCTAGTCCTATGAAAGCATTGGTCAGTTGATTCAACTAAAGAGCCTTCGTTTGGAGCTTGAAGGAAAGGCATGTTGTGAAGGCTTAATGTCTGCACTGCGAGGTTTAATAAAGTAAGTCCATAAATATGTGATGTGAAATAATTAACAAGGCCAGATAGCTTTGACCAAACCTTTCATTTTGTTTTAGCCTGGTTCGTTTGGATCTAATTGTGTTTCATATACCGCCGAATCTCGGAGAAATCCTTGCTGCACTGGTGAAATTGAAAATTTTAAATATATGGCCAGACACCAGCTCACAGGTAAGACTAATCTTTATTTCTGAGTTGTGCATGTTTTTTCAAACTGTTTTCACCATTATCCATCCGGAAACAGAATTATTATTATTTACTTGCAATCAGTGCCGGATTAGCCGTATAGCAGAAGTGGCAAATGCAACAGTCCACGCTGCCGTATGTTTGTAAAAATTGTTTTATATTATTATCATACAAAACCTAGGGCTTCTTGGTTATATTTGATGCAGGCTCCGCTTAATCCGCTTAATTATAGCTGGCTTAATCTGGCACTGCTTGCAATAATATTTGTCAAGGGTGTCCATAATGGCGACATGATGCAAACTGCATATATTTAAACAGAACATAATTATTTATGTATATCTTTCTACTGAAATGCTGCAAAGCGTCAAGTCTAATATTTGTCCTATTCATTGCAATCCGAGGTATTAAACGATGTTAAAAATTGCCTTTCAGTATCTTAATTGTACCGTTTTGTCCTTTTCAATATTTTTGAATACTTTTATTTCTTATACAAATTAAATGATAATCTTGTACAGTAGTTGTGGGTGGGGCCCCTTTGCATCATGACAAGCAACATTTTTAGATCCACTATGCCATTGAATGATTATTTCGTTATATCGTCTTCCACAATCGTTTCCAGACAATGATTGGAAACTTTTACTGAAAATGGACACAAACTTTAAAATCAGAAAAATGAAAAGAATGATCTGTTTGTATGAAATCAACTTCTTTCGTCTTTATTGGCAATTATTTCAACTTGTTACAATGTTTTTAGGAACTGAGGGAAATGCCAAATGGTAGCTACGCAGTAAAGCGATAGCGTATACGTATTTTACTGATATGGTTTCCAGGGATGACATGGTATGCTGTATCTTCCAAGATTATATTGCACAATATTGCATATGAATCACATACAGTGTTGATGTTTGAACTCCTCAATTCCTCACCTTCGAACACCTATTTTGAATCAAACATGTTCATCGATTTTTTTGAAGGCTTCAAAATGTACCATATTACAAATACAATAGTTTCATTTCATCATTTATGATCATCTAAGAAATGTGTCTTAAAATAGGTGTCTGTCATTTGTAACAATACAAAAGTAAAATGACGTTATACGTCATATCATGACCTATGAAATACGTGTATGGTGCTTATTTCGATCGCTATAATAAGTTTGGTTAATTACATCACGGTTGCTTCACTGCAGTTCAGCACTGTGCTAGCAGCGTCGCTACCATTTGGTGTTTCTCTCATTTCCTAAAAAACCCCATTATAACAACTTTAAATATTGCCAATGAAGACGATAAGTGGATTTCATAGCAATAGACCATTCTTTTCCTAATTAAAGATTTTGTTCTAAGTGCTATGGGTTACAAGTTATTATGTGGATTTCCATCAACACATGTTCGTAGGTAAAATATAACAACGTCAGTTAATAGAGTACACATGACTTCCTACAGAATGTTCATAACTACACTTAAGTGCAAAAAATAGACTCACATGCATAAATCAAGTCAAAATCTGTTTTTCTCAGCAACCAAATGTCCAAATTAAAATCGGAAAAATGTGTTTTTTGGACAATTTGTTCCTGTTTATAATTCGCCTAGTGTGAAAAGGATTTCTGCTGAATTTCTCTGGAGAATAGCCTGCAACTTGTGTGGCTACTTCTGGTGGGGTGGTCATTTTATCGAGAAACCATTAACAATATGTCTGAATATGTGTTCATGAAGCTCTGAAAATCAAATTGCATTCAGAAACACTTACAGCCACAGGGGTACAGCATTGCATATGTCATAAATAACGCCAATTTGGGTTCGCCTCAAGGATTCATCAGGAATTTATGCAAATTAGGCGAATTATAAAGAGGAATAAATTGTCTACAAAACACATGCTTTATGATTTAAAATCGGACATTTGGTTGCTGAGAAAAACACATTTTTACTTGATTCATGCAGGTGAGTCGATTTTTTTGCACTTAAATGTATAATATTTTAGAAAAAAGGTTTAGAAAAAAACCGCCTTCTTTATTTTGCATATCATGAGGGATGTTACCTCGTTTGAACTAAACCAGAACCACTGCAGGTTTAAGTTGTTACAAATGCTTGCCTTTCCAATATTTTTGAACATTTACTTTATCCAAAGAATTCGGAAATAGGATGTGAACGCTATCCTTGTTCTTAGATATGAGAATTAATCAACGTTCTACTACATCTTTTAATTTGTTTTCCAGGCAGCCGAAAACAACTACAACACACTACAAGGATTGAAAAACATGCGTTTTGTGAAGAGCTTTACTTGGGGTTTGGTCACTGCGCATCTCATAGATAACAGTTTGGGTGAGAGGTTTAACCATCAGGCCAACAATGTGCCCTTTTTGGTTATCGATGCAAATGAAGAATTGGCTGAGGTGAAAATCAGTGTTAGTATGCTGATGGGCAGACTGCGCACAGTCCTGCCTTCCTCTAAAGTTCAAGTGATGATGGTTCCAAATTCAGCCTACAGCACGATTGGTTGCATGCCAAGATAAAATAAGGTATCATTGTTACCGTATAAAAGCATGCTTACACTGCAATCTAGAACAACTGTGGCCCGTGTCTGGTTTTCGACTTAAAACTTTTTACTTGAATTTTGGGCTACTTATTTTTTGAAGTTTTTTGTAGTTGAAAAACGGCGATTTGGAAAATAATAATTATAATAGTCTACATGCTGATCGACTATAACAAAGGAGTCTACAAGAAGCATCCAAAGACCGCATTGTTCGGCATGTTTGGCGGTCAAGGACGCGATCCACACTTAACGCATTCATATGTCTGTTAATTTGCACGCGCACTGTGCTTTAGTTAGTTTGTTGTAAGCGAAAATATCAGGAGGTTGAGAATATTTGACTTACATCCACTCGAAGTTACCCAACAAAATCACATTCCTTTGGCAATATAAAAGCAAGCCTTACTTTCATCTCTGTTGATATACGACCACAGATTTTGAATTAACAATTGCATTAATTGTAAATAAATTTGAAATAATTAAACGATTCATTAAACGGTACAAGTAATTCACATGCTTGTGGGATAAGGGCTATATAATTCTTTCTTAATGTTGTATTACGATTTGCATTGTATAAATGAAGACATCGAGTTTCACTTTTAATCACATGAAAGGCAAAATTACCGATTAAATCGAAATTCACTGTTTTATATTAGGTAAATTATCTAAAATCTTGAAGAATCAGGAGCATATGTCATCCAAAGTCCACAAGCTAGTAAGTAAGCTAGGTATTAAGAAGTATTGTAGAAACTTCAATAAAAGCTCCTGCTAAACTATGTGGATTAAGGAATTTGCGTTGTTAAAACCACTGTTAAAATGTACCATGAAATTCGTTTCATTCAGTGCTGATCCCATCCCAAACTACGATAAAGCATAATTTTATCCGTTGTCGTTTATTTACTTCAGTTGTATATGCAATGAATATAGTTAATTCAAACTCTCAACTCAAACTCTGTGAGGAGATTTTTATTGAAAAAGGTTTGCTTAATTTTGACACGCTAATGTCTATAATATTGTTATCAATTTTTGAACATTGATATCTTTATGCGCTTGGATTGTGCAAGCAAAATCAGGCATGTTTAAGGTTGCAAGACAAGTATTCAGATCAATATAAACCGTTATATTAGTAGATTGATATATTATTGGATTAAACATATCAATTCATGAATTGCGTCTTGAATAATTGTGAAACATGAAAAATTGCATGGAGGCGTTAATTATGCAAGACTTTAATCGTGACGAACCAGTTTCCTTAATTTCATAGAACATGTTGGCAGTTAAACCTTCTTCAATTGCTACATTGAAACACAACAATGAAAGAAGCCTTACGTACAAGAATTATAAGTGTGACTGTTATATTTCCACTATGGAAATCTCACTATGGTTGCCCTACAAACCAACACAATCAACATAAAAACATACTGAACATTACAGAAGAAGAAGAAGAATAAATACGCGTACTGTAGAAATACATTACAGTATATACCTCATCGCTATGGAAACTTACTACGGCAGGAATTCTAAATATAATAGCTTCCAAGCATTTATTTTGGTTCATTTCATTGCTTTACTGATTACATGCTAATAATTGGGCACTACCTTTTTCATATAAGCAAAAATTTAGTAGGTGGCAGCTCTTTTGGATGAGTTTAAACTATATGGTGGCGAGTTTCCCCCCACTCTCTCCCATACCCTCATGGGCAGAATTCCCCATTGCAGTTGTTGATGAACTTATCCCCTGGTTTTGTTGTATTGCACTTTTGTTGCCAAAACTCGCCAACGTAAAAAATTGCAAAACAACAGTTGTAGAAACACGTGAAAGGATGGGTTCATTACAGATTTTTGTTTAAAAAATTCGCACTCTTGTTTAATACTATCACCATAGTGTTGCTTTAGTCAAATTTGAACTGCGTGGATAGTTGCTTGAAGCAGGATATTAAAATTTAAAATTGGCTAATTTGTGGTGTATTACGAATATAGACACAAAATGGCATGTGCATGAGTTGATCGCAATCGGGGCATGGAAATTAGTAATGTGTCTAAAAGCAGCACCAACACATGTGGCATTCAGCGAGCCCATGGTGACCACTCACGAATTTCCTAATAGTGTGGGTGGATTGCTCGCCTTCTTGAATAGACAGACTAGGAACTCGCATTTTCCCGCCAGGATGCAGTATTTATTGCTTGCTAAATTGTTGATTGCACTGTCAAAATCTATTTTATCACTTAGTTGTTGATTTCTTAAATGCAATGTACTCATTGTGGATCTTCGACAATTCTTTATCAATTTTAATTTAGAAAAACTTTGCACAACTAGCAACACTAACAGCAACTGTAAGGAATATCAGCAGAAGTATTACAATATGCGGAACAGAATTATTAAAACTGTATTTTAGAATAAAATGCAAATGTTCAAGGGGACTGTCCTTCCATGTCTCTGTTTTGACTTGCTTAGCAGCAACAATAATAAATGTAATTTTGGTATGTAAGTTTACACTACTTATTGCGGGAGTGTTTAATTCCCTAGGCCGGGTATTTTTAATACCAAAATGGTTGGTTCTTCTAAGGCCGTTGAAATATTTTATTAGTCTTATTTGCTTGTATTTAAGTTTTCGTAGCAGTTAAAACCTTTCATCCACAACAACACTCAAGTTTCTCCATTTACAAATGCTTTAATTTCAATTTCAGTATTCCAGTTCAAATTTCACTTCAATATCAATATTCATATTCAATTTCCATTTCAATTTCAATTTCGTTAGACAATATTTTTCTTTCTCTGGATAACAATTAAATTTGAAAAAGTTCAGGGGTATTTCAAACCTGGGTCTTCATTTTTCTTCTTGTCGTTCCGGAAGATGAATTTTTTTACTTAGCTTTGGAAGAATTATAAACGGCTCCGATGTAGATGGATATTCACTTTTGATTTTGTTTGAATTGAAACTGCTCCGATGAACGTAGAATTTCACTTTTGATTTTGGTTGAATTGAAACTGCTCCGATGAACGTAGAATTTCACTTTTGATTTTGGTTGAATTGAAACAGCCCTGATGAACGTAGAATTTTACTTTTGCTTTTGGTTGAATTGAAACTGCTCTGATGAACGTAGAATTTCACTTTTGATTTTGGTTAGATGGAAACTGCTCCGATGAACGTAGAATTTCACTTTTGACTTTGGTTGAATTGAAACTGCTCTGATGAACGTAGAATTCCACTTTTGATTTTGGTTGAATTGAAACTGCTCCAATGAACGTGGAATGGCTCTTTTGATTTTGGTTGTCTGTCTGGCCCCTTTTTTCTCCAAGTTATTGGTTTTGTTTAAATTTAGCCCCATAATTCAATCGGATATTTTATTGGCCGAATAAATTGTCACGTGTTTTGTTGGGTGGTGTTTTAAGGGGTGGTAACATTGAGTTTGAGTTTCAAGTGTTTTGTGTATAAAATCTTTTGAAGTGGTTTAAGTGTTTCTTTCCCAGGCCCAGGGTGTTGAAGGAAATTTAATTAAAATTTTTTTCCCATGCACAAGGTGATGACGGATGGGGACACCATGTGAGGCCGTGTGAAAGTAAAAAATGGCCGAAATTTAAAATCCCTGATTACAGGGTGACCAAAAGTTTTAACACCTCCTTAAATTCCAAAATGAAGCCAAAATAAAGCTCTGAAGTCTTGTAACCATCTAATTTGGGTTACCCTCACGCTCCATGTGATAGTATCACACAGGAAAGGACTCATATTTCGATACAAAGCTAATGGAAGGTTTGATTTAATTCGTGAAATGGCTCGGAAACACACTACTTCGGACTTTCCGGCTTATGTTCCAACGTAAGGATTGCATACTAAATAATAATAATTGGGGTTCGCTTACACCATGCAACCATTTCCTGAATGACCATTCCCCACGAAAGCCTAAAGGAGAGAGAGTGCCTGACAGCAATTGAGACAATCATTATATGCCTGTCAGGATTCCCATAATGCAAAGCTGTTATGCAATTACTCGTGATTTACATGGAATGTACTGAAATTTGGAAATGAGTGAAATGGTATGTGGGGCATTTTGGCTAGAAAGTGGAGTAGAAATGGAGTTAGAAAGGCATATTCTTCAACAAGAACATGAAGCTAGTGGCCTAATAGTGATTTTTCTGTCCATTGAAGAAAACTTCTCTCCTACACTCATTTTCAAATGACAATCCTGCATCTTTAGATTCTTCACCTGCCATTTGTTTTTGGACGGGATACATGATTATTCTCAGATAATAAGTTTCTTTGGCATAGGTGACTGAATTTTGATATATTTAATCCCTATTTTTAATTAAAAATACTTTTTGTAAAGCTTCTAGTTTCATGTCACATTGCAGGTATTGTATTTAATCCTTTGGTTTGGAAGTAGGCCTGTGTGTCATTAATTTCTATAAGAACTAATTCCCACAAGCCAAGCACAGTAAGGAGAATGATTGCAATGCAGCAAGCAGCATAACAGCAATATGATCTGGTAACTCTATTTTCATCTTCCCCAGCGCTTACAATTTTTGAGAAATTTTTTTTTACTACACACTGTATCTGCACTCACCGAGTTTCTACAGCACGCTTAATACTTTGATTAGTGACTGAAGTCAGAATATACCAGAGATGGCAAAACCCAACATCTTAGATCCCTTCCAAGAGCGATTTCTCCGGAGGGTGTTTTGCCTCAGCCCAACCTCCCCGTCATATTTAATCTATAACGAATGAGGATCGATACCTACCAACCAAACACTAATTAGCCTCACATTCGGACTTTGGATAAGGGCTTCTGCCTCTTCCCCAAACCTACGCTCCACAGCCCAAAAAATGTTTCTCAGCTGGCTGGATCTTCCGCATAATAAAAATAACCTCCTACATAACTTCCTCACCCAAATCCAGATATCTCCCTTCAATGCTAACACCACTCCTCTCTCAGAACTCACACCTTACCTTATCCAACAGATCAAGCACCGAACGCAAGAAGTCTCTGCCACAACATTCCGCTCCATACTACTGAATAGAATTAGGACTTCGTCCCGTCCCTATAAAAAGCTGGATACACATATCCACACCCTCCAATCGTATTTCTCCCTTAACATCCCATTTTTCCTTAAAAAATTCATCTTCTAAATGAGTATTAACCCCCTCTCAATACTAACAAAATACAGATTGCTTAACATAGACACCACATCCCCGTGCATGTTATGTAACTCTAGAGCATTGGACTGGTTCCATCTCATCTATCACTGCACTCGCCCAAAAATAATACAAACAAGACTTAACTCAATTCCCATGCCCCAGGTCAACCCTGCCAAAAATGAACTTAAGATAAACTAAAAAACTTACATTATTCTTTAGTTTGTCATATGTTGATTTGCATAGATTTCGTCCAAACTGCAGGTTTTATTCTGCAGAATAACAGCAGTTTCACTGAAGATATTAACTAAAGAATTTCTTCAGTTAATTTTTTCAGTAAAACTGCAGTTTGGACAAAATGTATGCAAATAAACATAAGACAAACTAAAGAATAACGTAAAGTTTTTTTTTGTTTGTTATAAGTTCATTTTTGGCAGGGATCATACGTTCGCCTATATGATCACTGATGGACAAACTTGATCATACATTCGTATATATGATCACTTATGGGCAAACTTAATCATGCACTCGCATATATGGACAAACTTGATCATGCAATACACATATATTTCATATTCAGTATACACAGTTTGGTGGTCTCTAAACCACCAATGAAGATTTGTTGGTTTGCTGAAATAACTTTCCTGGAAAACTTGTTTGGAGTTAATTAAATTAAGTTTTATTATGAATTAAACACAAATACAGTCGATTCCGCTTAATCTGGACACATCCGGCGGAGGCGTTTTGCCCCGATGAGGCGGCTGCCCAGAATATGCGAAGTTAAAAAATATATACTGTCCGGATTTGTTCTTGACAATTTGGCCCTAATAAATGGCTGCCCAGATTAACCAGTGTCCAGATAAAGCGGAATCTACTGTATAAGAAACTACTAATTGTTAAATTATATTGCTAATTGAAATGGTTGGCTCGAGTAATTGATTTGTAGTATGAGGTCCCACTACTGTGTTGTTGAGTAGATGCGAGCCTAGGGTGAAGTGAAGACAAATACCAAAAAGGTGGGAAAAAGAACAGGAGAAAAGTGCGGGAAAACGTGTTTGACAGGTTGCGACCTCTGGTGACAAGTGTGTACAGTGGCGCCACCAGGTGGTGAGGGATGCCACAACAGTATATGACAAGTATTATTTTCTCCATCTGTGATTGCCCATTTTATGGAAGAAAAAGCATTGATAGATGTCCTTTTCTGAAGGCACGATTATTACATAGATAGGACATGTATGGAGTAGCAAGCACAATATGAGAACATACTATATACTCTACTTACACACGATTATGTATGGCCAGAAATACCAACATCCACATGTCTAATATTTGATTTGCTTAAATGAATATATACAGTGGTGGCCAAAACAAATGCAACTGGGTGATTAACTTTTTCAAGTTGCGAAAAAAAAAATCTATTGGTTAAA
>JAUJYV010001071.1:0-22465 GCA_033995625.1 Ophyiulus pilosus
TTCTCCCTCGCACTCGGCAACATCTTCTCCCTCGCACTCGGCAACATCTTCTCCCTCGCACTCGGCAACATCTTCTCCCTCGCACTCGGCAACATCTTCTCCCTCGCACTCGGCAACATCTTCTCCCTCGCACTCGGCAACATCTTCTCCCTCGCACTCGGCAACATCTTCTCCCTCGCACTCGGCAACATCTTCTCCCTCGCACTCGGCAACATCTTCTCTCTCGCACTCGGCAATATCTTTTCCCTCGCAAGCCTCATGTGTTGTTCTTGTGGCAGAGATGGTGGTTGTGTTTTGGGCAGCAGACATCGTTGGGTCATTAATGATATAGAATCCGGCACGGACAACAAGTTCTCCAAAATTTGTTACCTTAGCCGACATCGTAGCAAGGTTGACCCCCATCGGGAGAAAGTATTGACGGGTAAATTGGGTGAAGTTGTCACATTTTATAGCCGTAACAAGTATAAAACTGTGACATGCATATACACGTATCCCAGACGGATTAAACGCCGAGACGTCCATCTTAAGTTGATAAAGTTCAGGAAAGCACGTCTCACGAGAAGTATATTTACGATCTCGGAGAGGCTTCTGGTACGGCATCATCTCGTACCTCACATTGCTTAGCGATACCAGCAGTGGTCTAATATCTAATTTGCAACTTTTGCATTGGGGGATAGTTTGATAGGGAGAAAAGTCAAGGCAATTGCAATAACTGGAACATTTGCAGTGATGCATTATTTCCGTTTTTGCAGTTGAAAATTGCAGTTCGAGTTGTGGCGACATCTGTGTTATTATTTGTAGTAGAAACAATCTCTAACCTATAAAGAAAAAGATAATCTTCAATTGGTATGATTTCTTTGAATTTAGACAAATTCCATACACAGTATTAAATTTATGCATGCATTTAGGGTTAAAGTATATTTCGTTTGATGCAAATACAGGACAACTTTGGGATCACTGTTTTCACCCTCTTTTAGGTAAACAACCAACTTTTACTGATATTTTATTTTTTGAAAATAAGCATTGTAATACTCCTCCTTTTTATGCAGGGAACTAACCAAAGGTTTGAAAGTTAGTATTTACCTTAAGTAAATGTTTTCCCCAATTGGTTACCTAGTTTGGTCCTAATCATACATAAAGAGGCAGTAAACACAACTTGTACAGTCCATCCAGACTCTTGTACACTTTTCATTGCACATGTATTGTCACATGAAAATGTTTGAATAAACAAGAAAGTTGCTTTACTCAATTTTGATAGTCAGCTTACTTATAGACTCCAAGAGTTTAGTGGGGCTCCGAATTACAATACGATATTGTAATTCAAACCACCCTGGAAGACTCAATATATATGTCAATGCCTAGTTAGAAATATCACACGATCACGTAGGACGGAAGACGAGACCATAAGAGAGTTTGAGCCATCCAACGTTAACGAAACGATAACGAAAAACAGCGCTGGCGGACCAGAATGTCAAGGACTACCCTATGCGAAGCATGGCATTACAATGAAATTCCTGGCTTCCCGCGTTGTTTCTCTTTAAAGTTACCGTTATCGTTAACGTTGGATGGCTCAAACTCTCTATAATAAAGTCTCCCGCTTTCAACCAGCGCTCGCTATAGCAGCATAACTTACGAATTATTCTATATCACACGAACACGTAGGAAGGATGGCGAGACATAAGAGAGCTTGAGCCATCCAACGTTAATGAAACGATAACGGTAACGGTAACGAAAAACAGCGCTGGCGGGCCAGAATGTCAAGGACTACCCTATGCGAAGCATGGCATTCCAATGACATTCCTGGCTTCCCGCGCTGTTTCTCGTTAAAGTTACCGTTATCGTTATCGTTTCGTTAACGTTGGATGGCTCAAACTTTCTATAATTAAATCTCCCGCTTTCAACCAGCGCTCGCTATAGCAGCGTAACTTACGAATTATTCTATATCACACGAACACGTAGGAAGGATGGCGAGACATAGGAGAGCTTGAGCCATCCAACGTTAACGAAACGATAACGAAAAACAGTGCTGGCGGACCAGAATGTCAAGGACTACTCTATGCGAAGCATGGCATTCCAATGAAATTCCTGGCTTCCCGCACTGTTTCTCGTTAAAGTTACCGTTATCGTTATCGTGTCGTTAACGTTGGATGGCTCAAACTCTCTATAATTAAATCTCCCGCTTTCAACCAGCGCTCGCTATAGCAGCATAACTTACGAATTATTCTGCACCTTAAATTATAAAAAAGGCGGTGATTTGATTCAAAATCACCGACGTGAAAGTATCAAAAGTCCAGAAACAATTTTCTATAAAGCCGATAGATATATGACCCAAGGAGGGCTGTAGAAGATAACGCTGCGGCCCCAACTGTAGCGGAAGAAAGACAAATACACTTACCCTTTTTGTCATGGGAAAACGACAGAGTAGCCAAATCCACAGTAGTAGAAAACTCAGCACAACTAGGAGTGTTCAATTCCTAGTTGAAACTCGTTTAAGCTTATCACAACTTATTGATTTCGAAAAAAAACTGACTGTTTTTAGAGATTTTTCAACAAAAAAACCCGCAAATTCGAAAGCTTGTTTTCACGACGCTTTGTCTGACACAAAAGAGCCGGTACTCTAAACATATGATCAGGGGTCTAACGATAAATTTCTTATATACGGGAAAACCTTCCACATAGCAGTTCTGCGCATGCGCGATACCGGAAGTAGTTTAAAATGCCAGGGTTTAGCCACGCCCCGGACAACATTGCAACGAATTTCATGAATTTCTCGATCGGTTTTTTTGGAAATAGTGCAATACCACTTTAATGACAATGCTAATACAATAAAAGAAAATGCATAAAATAACAGTTTTTGGTACATGCTTGGTATAAGAAATTGATCGTTACCGTGGTTTCGATCTCCATTCTAACGTCCCTGCCGTAGATTTTTAGTTCATTTCCGATGGCGTTTGCACGATATACACTACACTAACACTCGGTTTAAATTTTATATTATAATATTCATATTACATTAAATAAAAAGAAGCGTGCTTGGTACATGCGATAGCAGGTGTAGTTATTTGACGAAGAACGATTTACTGTTTACATAAATTTATCGCGATTTAGACTGTCTGCGCATGACGGAACAAGAAGGTTTTCTCATGTACAAGAAATTTATCGTAAAGTTGCAAGGTTGAAGTTCATGATTGGGTCACGGCACTTCGATTGAAACTTGTTTTCGGATTTTCTACTTCTACGTTTTTCTTGGCCTTTGTTAAATCTCATTCGGAGTTTCAGTAGTATTATCAATTTATCTAGTTTTCTTTTAACTGCCTAATCTTGTCTTGTTTCATTAAAATTGTTTCAAAAAATTCGCTTAGCATCCTAATAACACTGAAAATCATCCATAATTTAATAAATAATGACTAAAGTTTAAGCATAAAGGGGTCTATTTGGTTAGGATGCATCTATAGTGATTGGGATTAAACAAGCCTGTGGGAAATACCCTTATCTGATTTTGGGTTGTAGAGATCGATAGTTATTAATTTAGAATCAATTATGTTTCATTTGTTCCAAGAAAACGTAACAAATTTAGCAAACTAAAAAAAATGAAATAAGATTGATTATATTTTCCTCTGTGAACATGTATAATTTTTATTTGATTCAAAAAGTACGAAATTATAGAAGAGTAAAAAAAGTTAAAAACAGTGAAGGTGAAGCTGATTGTCAACACTAAGAAATTCGTCAGCTGATGTTAAAAAATTCATCAGCTGATGTAAGTTAAGCAGACAGCTGACCTGAGGCAAACTGAATATTGGAACCATGGAACTTAAGCACATTACGTCACTGGACTTCATCACTGGACTCGAATCGATTATAATCACAGTCTGCCTCGAATCCGAAGTACAAGACAAATCTTGTTCCCGTCATTTTGCAATGAGCTCAGTCCAAAATGCAACTTTGCATAAGTTCCACGAACTCGTCAAGTTTCGCAAGGAGTGTAAATGGTCCATGCTAACAATAGAGTACGGTACATATTAAACATTGCACGCAAACAATATCAGCGATACAATATCACAGTACATAATGCAGATCACAATCCTTAGTTTTACGTGGAAATAAGTAGCTTCAAAGGTCATTTTTCTTAGATCACGTTGATACGGTTCCGGGAAAGTCGTAAATTCACGGAATTAGTAGGGAAGAAGGATAACGGTTGCAGTAGATCCTCGGAAGAACCACCCGGGTAAGAACACGGGAAGAACAACTCCGGAAAACCACTAAAATCAGACAGGATAACAGGCACTGTTTTCAAATTTCCAGGAAGAACCACTATGTCACCGTGCATGATGTGCTATCTGGGTTTACGGCAATGTTGGATTCCTCTTCATGCATCTCGGGGATAAATTCGAAATCATCTTCCGCACTAGAACTGTCCCCGGTGGCTCTGACTGCAGTTTCAGTATCGTCGTCAACACCAACGGTGGTTGTCTCTGTGGCTATGATGGTGGATGTTGCAACAACAGTGCGTGTGACACAATCAATGGCCGTGGCGTTCGTGGAAAAATTGTTGAGTGTTGATTCATCAATGTTGACTGCAGCATCAACCGATAGCTTAGGAGCATCAGTAATCGTGGTAGCATCAGTAGTGGTTGCAGAATTGGTAATCGTGGTAGCATCAGTAGTGGTTGCAGAATTGGTAATCGTGGTAGCATCAGTAGTGGTTGCAGAATCTGTAATCGTGGTAACATCAGTAGTGGTTGCAGAATCAGTAATCGTGGTGGCATCAGTAGTGGTTGCAAAATCAGTAATTGTTGAAGCATCAGTGGTTGTTGTGGCTGCATCGATGGGTGTTGTGGCTGCATCAATGGTTGTCCTTTGGGCTGCATCAGTGGGTTTTGTAGCTGCACCTCTGGTTGTTATCGTGGCAACATCAGTGGTTGTTGTGGATTCATCGGTGGTTTCAGCATCATTAAATGGGGCAGAGACGCAAAGCTCTCCAAACTGATTCACCGTCGCCTCCAACTTATTGAGATTGAGCCCATCTGGGAGAATAAAGCGACGGGTGAAACTCCTGCTGATGAAACCTTCCACGTCTGCAATCTCTTTGTGACTTCCTTCCACAAGCAAATAACCTCCATTTATTGAAACAGTGAGTTCATGTCCCGTAAACTCAACGACGTCCAATCTAATTTGAAATATTTTAGTCATGTTGGACGATTCGTTGGGGATTACGTTATGGGCGAGCATGATGGAAAAACTCTTTGTTGTTGGTTTTTTTTAAAGCGAGCAGTGTTCAGGTTACCAGATTTGCAATAAGTAGACAAACGGCGCATAAGGAGAACGTGGTTAGAGCAAAAACCGGACCCAAGTCATTAAACGAGTCCCGAAAATAGACTTCTATTCTTGAATATAAAAACCCCACATATAATTGTTGTATATAATAAATATACTGTTAAAGAAAAACATACCTTGCTCTTCCGCAATCTTCCCCAATAATAACATGTCATTGAAACTGATTTAAAAAACAAACCAAATAGTTCGAAATTTGGTTACGGCGCTTTGTGTGACCTAGGGCCAGTCATTAGGACATTTATGAAGGGTCGCTCATGAAATGCCATTGTGATTACGCAATAGTACATTTATTCGTGTTATTCTTGATTTATTTTCATTGTTTTCTTTGTTGATTGTCATTTTGCAAAAGCAATTTTTTCTTGTCTGAGGGATGTTCCCAAAATGTTTAAAAAATAATAAATTGGATTAAATATATTCAAGAAAATACTATCCATTACTAATGTAAAGGATAGTATTTTCTTGAATATATAAATTAAGTTAGAAACTATAACTTTTACTCAAATATGGTCAAAAAGAATTTTGCCAAAATGTGTTTTTCATTTATGGGACCCCTCGGAGACCTTCAGCCCTTTCAAAGCTAAAAATACATTTTGACCCTCTTTCTTCCCCTTGTACAAAGGACGTTAGGGACATAAGGGCCGGCCCCTTCCAAAATAAATGTCCTTGAGTTTGGAGAAGATGGGAAAGCAACTACTAATAAGAAAAGCTTAGTTCCCTTACTTCTTTTCCATTTTTCCAAATAAAAACTTCAGGAACTTATTTTATATATATAAATATAGGGCTTCGAAGATAAACTTTTTGATATTTTCAGTAGATAAATCTTGTCTTTACATGAACTCTGAATTTCTAACGAAATTAAAATACTCCTGGGAATACTCCCAATTTTTAGCATCAACATTGTTCGTTAGTAGCCTTATCCGAAGGCCCATTCGAAAGAAAACTGGTTTACTTGCCTTTTCCGAAACTCTTCTCGACATCCTCGTAAGCGGCTCAAAAACATTTGGCGTCTCGTTTTCACGTTTTATTTAATTCCGACCACGTACACACACACATACTCTCTAGACTAGTCTATTGATCGAGCACTTTCCGCAGCGGCTCTTCGCGAGAAAAGATGACGACCAACCGCAACCGCAGCTTTAAGTAAAATTTAAGTACGAGTCGCCACCAGACTGGGACCATTATGGACTCAGGGTTTCGACAGCGGGAGTTTTTATGCCTTTCTCGGCCACCGGGTTTTAGCATCCCGAAGAGACGAGAGAGGTGGAGATCCGATTCTTTTGACGTTGTTCCTGTTCCTGCCGATGCCGTCGCTGTAGCTGTGGTTGCAGTTGTCTCCGCAGATCAAGGAAGATCTTCCGTGTGGGGAAGAATTTCGCACATCCGCATCCATTCGAAACAACGACGTCAACGGCATTTTTATCGTAACCTGTAATGATACAAATAAGTTCAAGAGTTAGTTAACGATAAGTTTTCTCGCGTGGAACAACTCGTCATCCACAAATTCAAAAAGTCCAGTTAGCTTAAAAAACGAATAAAAAAACTTTGGAAATCGAATATTAAATTTTGAGGTTGCTTTCAAAACCTTCCGATAATTCAAGTGAGATTTTACTAATCTAACAGTCTGCCCTAAGTAAAAATCTTATAGCTGGTTTTATCAAGCTCGATTAAGTCACGGCGTAGGTTAAAAAGATTAATCGTAGATTAGCAGTCGAAGCATTTCACCTAAGTTAATTTTTCAATAATAAAAGATTAATCTTAATGAATGTATTTCAGAAAAAAAAGAGATCGAAAATGGAAAATTTACCTTAAAATGCCTATTTTAAACGTTTTTACGTTAAAAAATACCTTCATTTTCGTCCATAATTGTAACTGCGGTTCTCGCAACAGTTTCGAGAAATGGGTAAAACTGTAGCTGCCGATAAAACTGCCTTTCGTCATTTCTTTCTAGTCGTCGTCGCGGAAACGCTTCGTCACGAATACGCTCCGTTAAAAACGCCGATTTACGAAGAGACCTTTTCTAATTTTTCAATAAACTTTTTCGCAAAATGCAAAAGGAAGCTTTTCTTTTCTAAATTGGCGATTTAACGGAGCTCGGCGAAACTGGCCGTATCACACCCTCGAAACTAACGAGGATCTGATGGACCTCGTTCTTCCTACGAGATATTTACATGATGGCCTCACAGATCCGCGGTGGCGATTCCTCCAAGGGCCTTTGGCGTGTAGACAGAGGCGTTTGGGTCCAGCGTGGAAGTGGTGATTTTGCTCTCGCCGACAAACTTGGAAGAGTTGTAATGCGGAGGAGAAATGATGGATGAGTCGAGTGAGACTGGAGGAAACGTCGTCTGCGGCATCACCGCCATCACTTCCGCCACTTTAGACTTAAGGTCCTCGATCTCCTTCTCCTTCTGATTCACCATAGCTAAAAAACAAATAATAAACGAATTTTTAAAGGAGCTTATCTATTTTTTTGAAATGAATTTTAAGAAAATCTTTTGTAGATTTAAAGGAAATTAAAAGGAATATTAAACTGCTTTCCGAGCATTTGAAGAAGTTTTAAAAGAGATTTTAAATGGTTCCCTGGGGCATTTAACAGAAACAAATTGTAGTTTTTGATTTAAGCAATGTTTCTCACATTGCGCTATTTCCAATTGTCTTTTGGCTTCTCCGAGGGCGGAAAACAAGTCCAGCTTGAGCCTCGTCTCCGCGCTCAGGCTATTTTCCAGGTGTGCGTTCTTATCCTGCATGGCCGCCAACGCCGACATCAGAACCTCCGTCTCGTTGTGCGAATCCTTGTACGGCCTCAGCGACTGAAACGGTGAAAGATTAACGCAAGCCAGTATTACGGAAGTGAAATTCCTCTCGTTAAACTCGTTCGCTAACCTGAGCTTCCCTTTCAGCCTGCCTTAATCTATCTTCGCAAATCTTCACTTCTCTCCTCATTTGCTTGTTATCGTTTTCCAAATCTCTTCTGCGGACTTTGCACATCTCCGTGCATTCCAACCTACAAAAAATATAACCGCAATTAGACTCTTTAATTGGCTTTTTTGCACCTTAGTTAACTCAAACCTCACGGAAATAATAGGAATTAGGGTAACATCGGAGTTAAGTATTAATTCAAAAACAAACCTCGACCCGGCCGGATTTCCGGATACCACGGATCGCCCCATGGCCACCTCTTCTATCTTCTTGGCTTTTCTTTCGTTGGTTAACTGACTCTCTGCTAACGAGCGGTTTTTCCTCTCCTCTTGCAGCTTCTTTTCCAAAACCACCATGGCTTGTTTGTCGTGTTGCCTCGCCGTCACCAAGCCATGAAGCCTGAAAATTGAACGTCAAGTTTTAATCGGCGGCTAAGATTTAACGGTAGATTAGCCTCAAAATCGAAACTGCCGATCCACGCATCCACGATGCGGCATATCTCACTTTGTCTGTAAATTTTCGTTGTCGTGCTGAACTTGCGATAATTCGTTCTTGATCGACCGTTCGCCGTTGACCAATGAATTGATCTGCGAGCGCAGGTAGACTTCGCACTGTTGGCTCGTCTGCAAATCAGCTTTTAGCCTCTTGATGTCGGCTTCTAACCTGTCGATTAGGAAAAAGATAAACGCGGGTTAGTTTTAAACATGGAATAAAAGTGGAAAATTGGACTAAAAATCGTACTGTCGGAATCGTGAGATTCGACTTATTAAGCGTTAAGCTTCACAACCGGATAAAAAAACTGCTTGCCCTACGGTTTTTATTTCAGAGCTTAAAAAATCAGACATCTTAAGAGGGAAAATCGTCTTACGGGGGCGGATGGAAATTCTTAAGTGATGAAAATTCAAGGTCATATAGAGGTTCGTCAGGATCACGTACATTAGTGGCACGTGAGACCCGGAACTTTACCTTAGCAAGTGATCGTCCTTATGCGCGCTGATATTGCTAGCCGCGGCCTCCCTGGAGGAGGATCCACTGGAATTGTTCTTAGCCCTTTTCACACTGGACTGAATGTTCATCGAGGATGACACGTTCTCCTTGTTCTCCTTGACATGGTTGTGGTTCCAGTTGCGCGCTCCGGACTGCGTCGTCCTTGCAGTTATAACCTGCGTCGCGGCACTGGTGCTGCCGCCGTTGTTGCCGCCGCCGCTTTTGAAGTTCTTGTCCTGCCTCTCGGAGTCGTGGACATTCTCGTCAAAGTCGTTCAGCAAGGCATGCTGCTTCTGAAGCTGATTCTCCATGTACTCGAGCTCCTTCTCGAGCGCGCTATTGTTTGCCAGCAAAAGCTGCTTCTTAACGTCCTTTGGGTCTATCTCACTGAACTTGCTGATATTGTCGCAGGACTTCAGCGCGGGGCTTAGAACCACCGCCGAAGACGACGACTTTTTAGACCCGGACGAGGGAGGGAGACCAGACACGCCGTTGGAGCTCACGTGGTTGGTATCCTCGTTTGCCTTGTTCGAAGATGCTGCGAAGAGAAAAACAAAGAAAAAGAATTAAGATAGGATACTTTGAAATGACTGAAAAGACCTCCCAAGACCTGATAACATCTTCGCAAATATAGGTTAAAAAAAATAGAAACATCGCCAATTTAGACACGAAAAAAAGAAATGGGTAAATAAATTCTTAACATGGCTCTCAAAACTTAAAAAAACATTTCTAAAATAGCTCCCAAGAGCTCAAAATGGTTACCTTTTTCTGGACACGCCACAATTCCCGGCTGTTCCTGCGGTAAAGCTTGCTTCAGTAGCTGGACGTAAAACTCGTTCTCCTTAGCCACTTCTTTTTGCTTTCTCTGAGATATTTGCAAAACAGTAAAGTTTTTAAACGAAGGTTTGTTTTGTAAGACTTCAAGACTCATGAAAAACTTCTCACCTGTCTCATTCGATAGCCGATGTAGCTTTTAAATCCGAAGCCCAGCGTGACGACTGGATAACCGATGCTAATTGTAAATAGCAAATGCTTAGTGTGACAAACGGAACATTCAAAACTGGTTATTGGCTCAGATGACGAGACTTACCAGTGCGCCGCGAACGGCCTGCAAAGATCTAAGTGGAACGGCAGGTTTTTTATTTCCCTCAGGCGAACAGAGGCTTCGATGTATACAAACAACAGCCAGAGAGAGACCGTTGGAAGACAAATTCCCCGTTCTAAAGGAGACATTTGCAATAATTTACGTAAACTCGCATATATTCAAATGAGTGCAGAAGCACCCAGACTAACGTTCAACTAAAGATTTCTAATGGTTTTCATACCTGTGTGCCAAACAAACTGCACCCAGACATAAGTGCTGGCTGCGAAAAACAGCCAATGGACCGGAATGAAGAGAAAGCAAATCATGTCGGAAGTTAGCGCGATGCACACGAAGAACACAGAGAACGCCTATTAGCAAAGAAATCGGGAACGTTAGCGAGTACATTTTTGAAGTGCATATCATATCGCAGCTGCTCAGCTCTTGCCAACTTACCAATCCTTGATATTTAAAAGAATCGTAGACGCTTCTCACGAGCAGCCAAAAAGGCCACAAGTATTCAAAACGAAATTCCAAGATGAAATCCGCGAGTAGAACTAGCAGCCATACCAAAAGGAATTTAAGGTACATGAAAAGACTGAAAATAGACATAAATAAAAAAAGATGTCATTCCGAAAGATATGATAAGTAAAGTTTCTCAAAAACAAGCTGGAAACACGGATTTCAGTAATGACAATTTGATGATGGATGCTGTTTGTTTTCTCTTGTTATTCATTAAACGAAAGGAAAAGAAAGGGAGGAAAAAGCATGGCATGGCTACATCTGGTTATTAGAGGAGAATCTGTCCCGAAATTTGGCAGGAAGTGACAGTGGAAAGTTACGAAAATTCACAGGATAGTCTTGTTGTCAGAATAGGTGCAATAGTGTCAGTGGTCTCTGTCTGCAGTCACGTGCCAGTAGTAGCGTTGGGGATGTATCGCCTCATGGATCCAACAGACCGCAAATAAATCTGCTGTACAATCAACAATAAACTTGGCAGCTGTGGCAGCAGTTTAGTCGACGCCGATAGCTTGTGGTGGAATCAGTGGAATTTGATGTTTCATCATTGCCGTATACTTTCTGTGGTGTAGTAGACGACCATATGAAATGTTTTTCCACATATACTTCAGCGCTAAGCCATCCAACGCGGCTTTTTACTGTTGCTTCCTGGCAAATGAAGGGATCTCCTTTTTGTTACATCATGAGAAATAGGACGAAGGGAAAAACCCCATAGACCACAATCAGGATCAAGGCCTCTAAAATCCGAGCCCTACCGTGCATCTTCCAATCACTTATCTTCTCTTACTGCACATGTGGTTTACGGTCGCAGGTTACGTTTAAATCACTATTAAATAAACTGGATGTGGATCTTACCAGCCTCTCTGTCTATTTTTTTCTGTTAAAATTGAGTGTTTTTGGGGTCTGACAGAAGGCTAAACTGAACTGTCAGAATCTGCTGTTAAATGGCAAAAACGTCAACTGCAAAAGGTCACATTAGCAAAAGTTGCTAAGTGCGAAACAAATACAGAGAGCACAAGTTAATGAAGATTAGGACGATGGTTATGATGATGACGAGGAGGGTAAAGGGGAAAAGAAAAGCTAAAAAGATTCTTACTTTCCATAAAAGCTTTCTGGAATTTTGCTTCTTTTGATTGGCCTCCTTTTGCCACTTTCGGCATTTCTTCTCTTCATTATCTGAAAATGCTTCGAATTCTGGAGATTTTGTTTCCTCTTGTTGCTCAAACTTTACTGATTTGTATATGTTTTTCCCCGAACCGAAAAATGAGAAAGGAATTATTAATAAAACATATTTTTAAAAGGCAAAAATACGAGATTTGGGAAGCCCGAAACTAGATTCCAGTGTGACCATACGACGTGACCTTTCAACGGAGGTCAAACGGATTTGAAACTAAGAAACGAAAGAAGAATACGATACCAAAATATCTTCGGAGACAAATAAACGCTACAAAATACGTTAAATGGGCAAGAATTAAGTTTAATATAAATTAATAAGAAGTGAATTAAAATTAATATGCCTAAGTTGACTTTTGGTCACACTATCCTTCAACGGCGCTTTAAATAATGAAAAACAAATGGCGCTAAACTTAAATCGAAAAAAAACATAATGAAAACTAGTTTTTCTAAAAACTCTGAAATAAATTACAATTATCAGCAATTTTACTATATTTTTTAAAATACGATAGTTTACGTTGCTATGGAAACATATAAGAACTATTCTTATTGCATTTAAGATAACATTAAGGTTTGGAGACTTTTTCATCTTCAGAAGCCAATTGTGTTGCGATAAACTAAAATTCTCAGTTAGATTTCGTTCAGAACTCGTGAACTTATTAAAACAATCAACAAAAAGGAGTCCGAATTTCACCAATTTGTTCGTTTAATAAAAACACCACTGGAAATCGCGCATTCGTTCTAAACAGTATGACATACTTGATAAAATGTGACGCTTAATGCAATGGTAAAACTTTTGTTTCCTAACACATTTATGTTGTAATAGAATAACAAACAACTCGTTACTTAACGAGGGAGCGTTATCTTGGAAGTCACGTAAAATTTTACATTGCAGTGTTATATTATGAACCTCAGGCAGACCCCAAACAGGCATTGTTAACGTTTACAAAGTCGAAAAGATTCCATAAAATATCAACAGGGTCCCTCTGAAGAGCAAGTCATAAATAATAGCTCGTTAATTGCTTTTTGTTTGATAAAACCGAGCTTTTCGTAGATTTCGAAAATAAAACATGTTTATGAAAAGGATTTTTACCTGCAACAAGATTTGATAAAACCAGTTTTCGATCCCCTTCCCATTATTAAAAATGACTAGAAATTGCTTTTCGGGAAGTTCTGCCGCGAGGAAAATCTCACCAAAAACCGCAGCCCGAGGTTATGCTGAATAGTTTGTACCGTTCGTTTTTGCCGTGTGGTACAGCTCCATCTCCCGTGACGGATGGACGGTAAAGGAACCGCGACACGCGCTTGAAAAGGAGTTGGAAGGGCTGACGGACGTGCCGAGGGATAGGTCCGCGTTGTTCTCCATGGTTTCGTTAGTCGATTCCCTGTTGCAAGAAAGAGAAATTTACGATATGTAAAGGTCGTTAACTAAAAAAATATTCATCCGACTAACGCAAGTTAACCTGTAATTCTGTCGTTGCGCGGATTCAGTTGGCTGAAGGGAATACATGATGACTCCGATGATGACCAATGAGAATGATAGAAGATACAATAGCTGGAACTGAAATACAAAGACGAATAAATTATTCCAAATGGCTGAAAAGAATATTTGGCGGGTAAGCTTATCTAAAAAAGAAATTTTACTTAATTTTTTACTAGAAGTTTTAGTAAAATTATATCATTTCTTATGCTTTATTGATAGAGAAAGCATATTGCGATATTTTCGGAAGTTTCGTCCAGATTTCACTTGACTTACTTGAAATTTGAAGACAAACACTCCGACGACGAGCGAATAGAAATCGCACGACAAAATGGAAAGGTTAAACGCGGTCGCGCTTGTAATCTTCATTATAATAGGGACGGTCGAGTCTGTAATTAAAAAACGTATTACAAATGAACGGTCAAATTAAAAATAGAGAGGGCTAAGTTGTGTAAACTTGAGAGACAATACAGGAATGTTTATGACCTTATCGGGGGGAAAACCCAACTATACTCACAGAACAAGAACATGGCAATGGCGAAAGATAACAGCAAAACGTCTGGAAAACAAAAACAGAAACAAGTTAACATTTAGTGGTACGTCAGGATTGTTTACGCTGCAAATTTTCTCACCGATTTGCCACACGTCCCATCTGATGTTAGCGACGGATTGTCTTTCCAAAACGGCTCTAGAATTTCAAGAATAAGATTTTTAACGAAGGCGAGAATTACGACAAAGTCGCGAGAGTTATTTCGACAACTTACAACTGAATACCGTTGATGACGCTTCCGAACAGTCCTAACATTCCCAAAAACTCCATGGTTGCGTAGTTCCTGACGGTAAACTCCTGTCCCACGTTGGAAAATCCGTAGAGAGCCGCTCCAGCCAGACACAGCATGTCTCCTAAAAGCCTATCGCTACCTTAACGAAGAGAAAAGTTAAGAAAGGCTAACACGGGCATAAAAAGTTAAAACAACTTGTGTCGCGATATTCGTGGCATTGCTCACTTTGTACGTCGCTGTCTTTATCGTCTTCTGCATCCGCCCAAACCACGCATCCCACACCCAAGAGACACACGCCCACGCCTAAGATGTGGACTATTTTGTAACGGACTTTTAAAACTATCCAAGACAACGCCAGTACGGTCGGAATGGTGAAACAATCCAATAGCTAAATTGGAATTTGTATCGAGAGAAAAAAAAAAGAAAAACGGGAAAATTAACAAGTTTAAACAATAATTATTTGGATTTTAATCGGTTTTTACATATGAACACATCCAAATATTCGTCAAATATTTAGATCCACCAATAAATGATTAACTAATCAATCGTACACTAATTTTACAGCTGCAATGACGTACTAACGATAGAGATATTGCGAGTCAAACAACTTTGCCAATTGCAGTTTTTATCCAGCTATTAAAAAGATAATTTCATCACTGCACATTGACTTTATCGGCGTTAACGTAAATATTTTGAACGAATTCGCTAAAATATTTGCACTGGCACATTCGACTTTGGACAGGACAGCTTTATCGAGTAATATCGCATAAAATCTTAATTATCTGATGAATGCTTTTAGAATCATTTATCAAAAACGTGACACCGCACAAGTTTTATAAATATGTATACTTTGGCACGAGAGCAACAATTACATTTAATTACGAAAGCCAATTAGTCAAATGGCCAATTGGTCGCAGCCAATTATTAAATGAAGATGCCAAAATCTGGCTGTGGAAAACCACAAATACCATGGCCATGGATATTTTTACTGAAACTTTCTCGGTAATAGAATAGAAATTGCTGTGGAAAGCCGTGGAAAGCCGCAAAAAGCACAGTCACTGTAAGCCTTAAGTGTGGCTAAATGTAGAGATAAATCAAATAAGGAGGTAAACTCACTTGAATACTTGTCAGCGTTGTATACTGGTAAGCTTTAACGACTAAATAGTTAGCTTCCACATCGATGACCGCAAGAATAAAATATTTCCAACCGCGATCTCGAAGAACCGCGATAAGTCCGTTTTCCCCTGGCTTGCAGGCCAACCAAGTCGTGTAAACCATGCATAAAAAGACGTAGTTTAAAAAACTCTGAGCTGGAAACGGAAAACCGGGAAATAAGTAAACGGGAAATAACAGTTTGCATCGCAACTGAAAATTAACAGATGCTTACCTGTCGGACAGTCCACGTAATAATACGTGCTCAAGTACTGGCTTATAACTCCCGTGGCGCAATTCAATAACGACAAATATTGACCCAAAATAATTGCTTTCCACACTTCCCTGAAAAGAAGAAGAGCAAAACTGCACTTTAAGCTTTGGTTCGTTAGACTATCGAAAATATTTAACGGGAAGTATCCATGCATTAAGCTAGTGCAAAACCGTTAAAACAGCTCAAGACTTGTATGTTCAGCTATAGTCTAATGAATTCCAGAAAAACGTTAAGATCCCATGGACTACTTTTTGTAAATATACAAGGGCCCCAAAAGCTTAGGGTCCTAGGCTTTAGTCCACTTAGCTTTATTGATATTCTGACCCTCCCCTGCATATGGCTTGATCCATATTAGGACCCATTTTAAAAACACGGAAAGCACATGCAGGTCCCCAGAAACTTTTAAAAAAATGCAATGGCAAGAAAAAGCTCAGGGCCCTAAGGATACATGCTAAGTAGCTTTATTGATAATCTGACCCTGCTTATGTCTCCGAATTGAGAACTTTTAAAAGAATGATACGGAGGGCCCAGACCCCCATGGAAAAGGTTTTTTTAACATGCAAGTGCCACAAAAGTGCATGGGGCCCTAAAGCTTCGGGAGCTATATGTAGCCTTAAATTAAGGATAACCCTGCTTGCTTGTGGATCAGGTTTAATGTCCTTCGCCAAAAAATAGAGGGCCCGAGATTCAGGCCCTAGGGCTTATGCATTGGCCCTAACAGCAATGCACTTGATAGATAAACCGGCTCGTGGATAAACAATAAAGGCCATGGTAGGTATATAGGCCGATCATGACGCTTAATTTTGCCCTTAGTGAGGGGTATATAAATACACTTCCAAAGGCACTTACCACGTCTTGATCCCGGAGAAATACTTTTTGATTTTGGTTGACAGAGAGGTCGTTGAGGTCCTCATACCAAGGGAGGAGGTGCAGTCGGAGGCCCCGCATGACTCCTGCTTTTCGGGGCCGCTTTTATCGCCTCCGTTGGGGATCGAAGCTGCCATGGACTCAGCGGATCAAACTCATAAAGAGACATCGCATCGAGGCTCCCATCGGATCGAAATCAGGACGAAAAGATTAGACAACTCACAGAAAAACTCATTTGGGGGTCAGTGTCCACTGCCACTGGAAATAGAAAGAGTATACATATGAGAGAAAGTGAAGCCGTTTGAAAACGTCCATATTGGGACTCCCTCACATGGGAGAAAGTGGTTGAAGCCTGTTGAAGATGGCCATATTAGGATTCCCTCCCTAATCAATTAAGGCCCCTCAAATATGGATTATTTTTATATATTATCATCTCAATTTCTAACTATTTTTAATAATTCAATCTTCCATGTAAATGCATACCCAAAAGTTGATCTTAATAAAATATAACCTCATTTGCATGAGAAGTTTACGTCATTATTGAAATAAGGACCTCACTTTTATAAAATGTTATGTCTCTATCGTGCAAAACACATTACCTTTTATGTCATATCAGGTTACTGATAAAGTATCATGTCATTGTAATGAGGATGTTACTTTTTATGATTAAAGACGCCTCTTTGAAGAGCCTGAAGATCTCCAAGATGGCGTTCAATAGATTCCCAAGATGGCGTCGTTGGGGGTGTGAGTCACAGTAGTGAGTGTCCCCATGGCGACGAAGATTCTCCCCTGAAGAGAAACCACGATAAGAAAATACGAAAACAAGTCAAAAAGACGAAAAGGATGCGTTCAAGCCGTGATCTGGACTTACGACATTGTATTTCGTAAAGCAGAATCATCGGGAGCGTGTCGTTTCCCCTGAGATCGATATCTCTCCGCTATGGTGGATCCCATATTTGACTACCAGTTTCGGCTGATCTTAATCGGAGACAGTACAGTGGGGAAAAGTTCTCTTCTGAGGGCGTTCACCAATGGAAAGTTTGTCGAAGTGTGTGAACCCACCGTCGGTGTCGACTTCTTTGCACGCCTTGTCGAAGTCACCGACGACGTCAGAGTCAAGCTGCAGCTGTGGGACACTGCAGGGCAGGAGAGGTTCAGGTGAGCCATGGGTGGAGTAACCGGGACCCTAAAGTCGTAGGTTCATTACTGTACAGGTAGAGAAAGAGGGACCCCGGCAGACAGCAAGGATAGATACGTAACCGTATGACCTGTGGATGCACACTAAAGGTTTAGGTGAGGCACAGGTGTGGTAAAGATCGAGGGAGGACCTTATAGGGCCTCTAGACGTGGACTGGTGTACATGCGCAGGTTAAGGTGACAGGTAGTCCAACGGGGGATCCTGCAGCTTATAACACAGTGTGGAGATACAAGAAGGACCCTTTATCCGAAAAAAACGTGTGGAGGTTTGGGCCCCTCGTAATATAGATGCTGGGTATACATTCCCATGACGTAGTTAGATGTTCAGTCAAGGCACAGAGGACCTAGAGTTTGCATGAGGGATAGATGCAAGCAGAGGTTGAGGCGTAGATTGGGCAAGGTCGGGGGACCCTTAAGCCTACGTTTGACTGCGTAGAGGCACACGGAGGGAAAGGTTCAGGTCAGGCCCATGTAGTGACTAAGGGACCCAAAGACTGAGAGGAAAGCCATAGGTATTTTTCCGTCTTCTGATTCTACTCTGGTTCTCGTTTTCCCGTAGGTCTATCACTCAGTCGTATTACAGGAACTCGGTGGGCGCTCTCCTGGTGTACGACATCACGAAGCGTGCCAGTTTCGAGCACATGGCCGAGTGGTTGTACGAGGCTCGGCGGCACATCGAGCCACACAAGGCGGTCTTCCACTTGGTGGGCTGCAAGTGCGACCTGGAGCACCGGCGTGAGGTTTCCCACGAGGAGGCGTTGCAGTTCGCCCGCTTCTACGGACTGGGATTCCTGGAAACCTCGGCCAAGACGGGACTCAACGTGGAAAAGGTGTTCGACCACATGTCTGCGGAAATATTCCGCCGCATCCAAGCCGGAGAACTGAGGGCGGAAGACGGTTGGGAGGGCATCAAGAACGGCTTCAGCAGACCCAGGGAAAGCATGCAGCTCGTGGAGGCGCAGCCAGAGACGGACCGCTGCTGCTGACTGCAGCAATTTTCTCCCCTTTCGCTATTTTGATTTCGGCGTGCCTTTGTCCGCGGTGAGGAATCTTCGATGCGGAGGAATTTCGAGAACGATACCAAAGATCCCCCGAAACCAAAACGGAGGCTTCCCGAAGTTCGAGGAAATCTGTTGCCGAACTTAAGAAAATTTTATCAGCATGTTAAAAATTGAGTTTAAACACAGTGTGAAATAAGAGTTTTTAACTATACCTTTTGCGCGATGAACATCCGTTGGCTGAATTCTGATATGATAAACTTGAGCGATGTTTGCAGACACGCTTAAAGATGGACACACGACTTTATCTACAATAAAACTTAAGATTTCTTTAGAAAAATGCATCATTGTTATCATACCGAAATTCAGAGTTAAAATTCTGCTTTACTTCGATAAAGCAACAAGACTGCAGATTTCCTAAAAAATGATATCATCAATCAACAGTTACGAAAAAGCACATTTGAAAAGTTTGCCACTGTCTTAAAGAATCCTGAAATGCATAGAAGCTTCTTCGCAATTTAATTTGCAGTTTCCTCGATGCCTAAAGAAGCCGAAGTCACAATTCCTTCGAACCTATAAATATACGATATATAAATATGCAGAATTGTCGTCGTCGTCGTTGTTGTAAAAGCTCATTATGGGTATTGCTGCTCAAATGTCTGACACTCGCGTTTTGTTTCGAATAAATATACAGCTGTTTAAACGAGAAAATGTGTTCAGTCAATTAGTAGCGCGAGAAACCTAAACAAGTCTGGCTAAAAATTGGAAGTTTTTACCAGTAAGAAAATTCAAGTCCCGAGAAGAATCGTTAAGTCCAAGAAAACACTTTTAATTACAGGTCCTTAGCAGGCAATTGTATTCTTTGACGAGTTTTCCCAATAAATGATCCGCGATTCTTCGACCACGAGAGTCGAAATCGCCTATTGCTCATTATGTACAAGTTTATACAAAGCGTCTGGGAGGCGATTCTATCCTCCCGACGATTCCATTTACAAAATTATACAAGTCAGAAAGGGATCGGAAGCCTCGTTCGCTTTCCACGAAAACGTCACGCGGTTGGATGACAAGGAGCTTCGAAGAGACAAAGTCATGATACAACTTTGGACTGGATGTCAAGGAGAAAGGTCGAGGGAGAATTTTAAGAATCTACTTTTTCCTAATGAGTCTTAGTATTATTAAGGAGTAACTTTTACAAGGGTCAACCTACACCTTAAAGTCAAGAAATTATAAATAAACCCCCTAAAACTTATCGAACGACATAAAAACTGTTCGAAATATGAATTTAGGTTCGAAACCTTGTTATCGGGATTAATACAATATTTTAACTATTCTCGGTCTCAATTAATTATTCGAGTTTGAAATTTTAAAGCGTTAAACCCAAATCAGTTTAGATTTTAACATGTCAAAGTGTTTTTTTTTACAAATGCACAGCACGGTTTTTGTCTCTCCGGAACGGCTACCGACAGTCAATGTTGCGGATGGTTTTGGTGGAAAACTAGCGGGGCACAGGAGAAATGGATTACATCACAGTGTCACTGGGAGAACCATCATCGGAAAAAATAAATAAAAAATGAGTATTGCAGTAACAACGAAAACAAAACAAAACGAGAAAAAAAAAAACAACGAATAACTTATTTCGAACTGATAACGAACGAAAACGTCCGTTACCCATTCCGTAAAATCTGTTAGAAGAGAAAAGCTTTTGAAACTGAAAAAAAAAGAATCGATACATTTTTTTTTCATCCGTTAAGTTTTAAAATCCTTTCTTCGACAATATACGCTATAATATTTTATATATATATATATTCATTCATAAAAGTCCCGCTTGCTAAACGACGGAAGTTTTTAAAGTCCATTTTTATCAGACCAAGAAAACGAGTAAGAATTAAAGATTATCATGCAGGGAAATTTAAAGACCGTTGGCTAGAAATTAGACTCCATTTAATAAATTACCGTCGAATTAAAAAATAAAAAATCTTAAGATTAGGAGAATGTTACATTTATAAATGTTCTTATTTTAGGTATACTTTTTGCTATGGTTTGAAAATATATTCTTTATGACTAGTTAGTAACTCTGGTTGTTCAGAAAGACCATAGCACCTTTTCTCCAATAGTTATTTTTAAAAACATAGGGCTGCAAACGTTAACGTTAACTTCTGTTAAAACGTTTGCAAAGTTTATATTTGATCTAAAAAAGTTTCAATTTAAATAATAAAAGATTTTTTTAAAAAATATTTGCATTCATCAGGTGAATTAGTTCTTTAGATAAAATTGTGAAGTTTCGTCAATGGCAAAAAAACATCAAATTTGTGGGATTTTTTTTTCCAAAATGTTCTTTCGTTTCACCGGGACTGCATTTGGAAATTTCAATGCCACGACGCCTAACATTTTCAATTCAATACCATACAGCCAGCTCCAAGATGCCATATTTCATCCGTAAAAATAAAATGTTTTACTAAAAATATCACCACCTGGGGTCATCCACAAAGGATCTCTGACAGTTTTACAGATGTCATTAATTTACTAGGACGTCCGAAATATTCTCATCCCCTCTTGTCGCCGACCGGCAATGTCCGACAACCAACAAAACCATTTCCGGGACGTCCTTTGTGGATGATCTCTCAGTGGCGAGATGCTGGGACTTAGGACCCTCTTAAAAGGACAAATACATTTTCTCGGAAAGTAAAAAATGAAACGTTTTAAAAACCACCGCAGTTTCATGGCAAGCAATGGGTTTTCGTAATCTTTTTTCGCAGTATTTTTCAACGTTTTTCACCAAAAATGGCGGAAAGTATCGAAAAATTGGGATTCGCATTGAATCCAGGTCGGCTAAATCACAATTTTTGCATTTTTTTAAGGCAGTTTCGCCAAGGCACGTTAAGGTTATTAAGACCGGAAAGCTAAATCAAGTTTTCCACTTATTGACTATAGTATTTTCAGATGCAGTAGAACCCGGAAAACAAGTTCCCCTGCTTAGACATCCTGCGCTTAAAGTTCCAAAATAAAAACTTATTGGAAAGTCTTTCATATATAAAAAAAAAATTCACGCGTGTTAATGTTTACATCAGTCTACTTCTGAATTCCGCAAACTGAGTAAAATATGCGCTTCATTAAGGTAATTTGTGAGTCAATTGATGCAACATGGCAAGATTGACTTTTGTTGCGTAGAACAAAACATGATAAACCCCAAAAAATGGGTCTGGGTAATACGAATGTTAACGTTAAACTTAAATAAACAAGTTTAACGGTACGTTTGCCATCAATTATTCTTAAAAGCATTAAGAGGACTTGCATGCTATCTTGGAAAATTTGATTTCCATATAAAAAGATGAATTTTGTTTAGTTTAACGGTTCGTTGACATCATTATTGCTTTTAATAAACATTCCCTTTTAAAAGTTTTTCCCGCTTAACAAGTCCCCCATCTCTCTGTTTTTTTGAATAACTTATTACATGGGTTCCACTGTACATCCGTATATATTCCACATTGTGGAAGAAAAATTCAGTCATATCAAAATTATACAAAGTTTTTGCATCGGAGACCACACATAAACTACGTTCATGGGAACTCAACTTGTGGGATGAGGAAAGGAAAACTGGTGTTACGTTGTACATAAAAAGATACAGTCAATTCTGCTTTATCTGGACACTGGTTAATCTGGGCAGCCATTTATTAGGGCCAAATTGTCAAGAACAAATCCGGACAG
>JAUJYV010001072.1:0-22417 GCA_033995625.1 Ophyiulus pilosus
TCATTTTACTGGCATTATCAATAACGAAAACTACTTTTTTGACAATTCAGCAATTGCATATTTTAATGTATCAAAATTGCGTTCATGGCATTTCCAAGAACATTTTTGCTGGGTGGGATACTATACTGATTTATCTGGTGATGTGACTGTTTTGAATACGAAGGGCAAAAAGTCTTGCATATGCATTTATTATTCGAAAACCAGATGGTGTACAAAAAAACTGAAATAGCCATTTTAAAGAGCAGGAAGTTTGGTTTTAGGTCACGACATGGCCCCACAATTCATGCAGAATTTCGAACAAACTATCAAAAACATAGGGACACATGGGGACAAATGTGTTTCACAAAGTACAGTACAAAGGTGGTATTTATACTTTAAGAAAGGTCGCGAAACTGTTCGAAAACATTGAACATTTGAACATTGAAACATTGAAACATCCGCCATACAGTGTTAAAAGGCAGGATACCGAATGAAATTTATAGTGAAATGTTAAAGTTTATAGTGACAAATGTGTTTCACAAAGTACGGTACAGAGGTGGTGTTTAAACTTTAAGAAATCACGCGAAACTGTCCGAAAACATTGAACATCTGAACATTGAAACATTGAAACATCCGCCATACAGTGTTGAAATGTAGGAAACCAAATGAAATTTATAGTGAAATGTTAGGAGTTTATGGTGACAAATTTAGTTCACAGCGCGAAACTGTAACTGGCAAAAGGAGAAGTGATTGTCCGAAAACATTGAACATTGAAACATCCGCCATACAGCCCCAACCTTGCACCAAGCGACTTCCATCTCTTTGGTCCACTCAAGGAACACTTGAGTGGTCAAAAATTCCAAACAGACGATGATGTGCAACTTGCTGTACGGCAATATATTCATAGCCAACATAACGCAATTTACGAGAGGGATATACACAATATCATCAAACGTTGGGGCAAGTGTTTCAACAAACTCTGGGCCTACATTGAAAAATAGCAAATTTCCTGCTCATTAAAATGGCTATTTCAGGTTTTTTGTACGACGTCTGGTTTTAGAATAATCAACGAATATGCAAGACATTTTGACCGCCCCACGTATGTTGATAAATCATAAAGGCTAATGTAACCACCCAGCTTGGAAATATTTCTGGAGATTACCTTGACTTTTTTAGTCGAACCATGCTATTGCTATTTAATGATATGTTAAAATAGTAATGGCCCAATAACTAAACTGAAATTTATAACAGACTAACATCATTTATGGTTTTTCAGTTGTGATCAGGCAAAAATTCCTAGTGAATCACCAAAATTCTGAATTCTCCTATGAATGTGTAATAACCATAATTAAGGTCTTGACAAACAATCAAAATTGGTCTCCGGTACCAATTTGTATTCACGTATGACTTGATTTATATGACTGTAAGCAATATGCGTGTCAGGGAAAGGGAAATTACGTTTATTTACCAAGTTTTCGTCCCAATGTTTTAGCAAACTTCTGCAATTTGCAGACGGTGTGCTGACGAACTTCGAGCAGTACTAGAACAGTAGTTAAACAGCTTATTTTTACGTAGTTAAAAAATGCAAATATTTTCTTTAGATGAATAAAGGCGTTGTAGTTGGATCGTGCAATGTGTCTACTAGCAACAAACCTGCAGCTCCCAATGCTCCCCCTCCTACTTTGCTCACTAAAGTGAAATACACAGGACCGCCTCACATTAAAAGGGACAAAAGGCAGAATTCATCTAGGTTTAACGTTAGCAAAAACAGAGAACTGCAAAAACTTCCACCTCTCAAAGGTTTGTGGTATTTGACAGTCTAGCACGAGACCCTTTGCATAAACTCAACATCTAAAAATTAGTGGTTGGCTGATGTGCTTGTTGCATTTTCCCTGCTCGTCTATCACCAGATGCTATAACGACCGAACGCGAGGAACTATTCGTGCAGAAGATCCGCCAGTGCTGCGTCCTCTTCGATTTTGTGTCCGATCCTCTGAGCGACCTGAAATGGAAGGAGGTGAAGCGTGGAGCTCTGCACGAGATGGTGGAATATGTGACCACCCAGCGGTCGGTCATCACGGAGGCAATTTATCCGGAAGCTATACATATGGTACAATCGTCCACTACTTGTCAGCATTGAATGTCCATGTTTTTAGATGTGTGCCATTTTTAAAAAGTACTTTTTTCGTTAATTAAAGTTTGCCGTGAACCTTTTTCGAACGCTTCCACCATCATCAAATCCAAATGGCGCTGAATTTGATCCCGAAGAAGACGAGCCCACTTTAGAAGCGGCTTGGCCTCATTTGCAGGTACTACAAACTTGAGCTTCACGAGGAATCCATGATGATGGATTTTCAGATTTGTAAGCTAATGGTTGCTTATTTTATATTTTCAGCTGGTTTATGAGTTTTTTCTGCGTTTTTTGGAGTCTCCAGATTTCCAGCCAAACATTGCAAAGCGGTTTATAGATCAAAAGTTTGTTTTACAGGTACGTTTTTAAATTGCACGACTCTTGTATTCGATGTGATTATTAATAAAATTAGAACATTTTTAATTTTACGTGTATTTTCCGATAACTTTTTGCTAAACATATTTGTAAAGAAACATGTTAATCCTGTTCGTATATTCACCCTTTCCTTATTTTAGCTACTGGAATTGTTTGATAGTGAAGATCCGAGGGAACGTGATTTTCTAAAGACTACACTACACCGAATATATGGAAGGTTTTTGGGTCTGAGGGCATATATAAGAAAGCAGATCAACAATATATTCTACAGGTTTATATATGAAACTGAACATCATAATGGGGTGGCAGAATTATTAGAAATATTGGGAAGGTACGTTAAACAATATCCAACTATTTATTATCAGTAAAATGTTTTATTTTTATTATCAGATTAATCAAACTGATATACTTTTACGTTTTATTGCACTAGTTATCAAATTTATTTTTTAAGCATAAGCATATTTAATAAAATTTGAATGAATGACCCTTGGGAAATGTAACTTTTCCCACTTACATTACTTTTTTAGCACCCATTTTGTTTGATGCAAGTTTGTACAATGAACACTTTGTATTTTAATGTTTTTAGTATTATCAATGGATTCGCATTACCTCTGAAGGAAGAGCATAAAACATTTCTTTTAAAAGTTTTATTACCATTGCACAAAGTGAAGTCGTTGAGCGTCTATCATCCTCAGTTGGCTTATTGCGTTGTACAGTTTCTGGAAAAGGATCCCAGTTTAACGGAACCTGTGAGTTAAAGTCGTTTTGTCCGATGTTAAAATACATTAAGGACAATTAATATCACACTTAGATAATACTAGATGCTAGAAGTATTTTATACAGTATAATCGTTGACTGTTCTCCAAGTTTAAAAAGTTGGCATTTGTTTTGTACTACTGGTAAATGAAAAAAAAATTGGTGCAGCTGTCCCTTGTTTTGAATAAATAATAAGATTGAGAGACAGTATTATATTTAAAACTACGGCAGAACCCTGTTAATGAGTTTTTCAAAGGACTGCAGTTTTCAAACTATTTAAGTGTGAACAATTACATTATAATTGTACTCGTCGGACCAGTAGAGTCGTCTTCTTAAACGGAAAAACGAGTTACTTGTCACTAGGAATTATCTTATCAATACTGCTTTGCATATCCACAGGTAATCATGAGCTTACTAAAATTCTGGCCAAAAGTGCACAGTCCGAAGGAGGTCAGTTGTTATATTGTGTTCAATTGGTATTACGTGGATTTCTTCTGACTCATTTTAACCGCATATTTTCCTGTCCCGCCTAGGTCATGTTTTTGAATGAGCTTGAGGAAATCTTAGACGTAATTGAGCCAGCAGAATTTACTAAGGTTATGGTGCCTCTTTTTAGGCAGCTTTCTAAATGCGTGTCCAGTCCTCATTTCCAGGTGCGAACATAGTTTTTTATGCGTAATTTGTTCTTTTCTTTATTACTTTGGGATTGTGTAAATTGTTTTTTTTTATTAGGTGGCTGAAAGAGCATTATACTATTGGAACAATGAATACATCATGAGTCTAATAAGCGATAATGCTAATTTCATTTTACCCATCATGTTTCCCGCTCTTTATAAGAATTCTAAATCCCATTGGAACAAGTAAGTATGGCGTTTTTCTTTTTCATTTATTACTTGGATTGTGTGTAATAATTTATATTACCTTGTAAAGAATTTTTTCCTTGATCTTCAGAACTATCCATGGTTTAATTTACAATGCCCTTAAACTGTTCATGGAAATGAATCAGAAGTTATTCGATGAATGCACACAACAGTACAAGCAGGAAAGGCAGAGGTAGGCAACCTTTATCTTGTCTCTTGTAAACTTACCGTTATACGCTCACTGTTTGCTTTAAGAAATGATGCACCATTTCTAACGAGTCCTTTATTTTATTCTACAGCGAGAAGTTAAAAGTAAAGGAACGAGAAGAAGCGTGGCAAAAAATCCAGCACCTAGCTCACCAAAATCCACAGGTAGGGCAATGGTTGTGATTTTTTGGAATAGGGGAAGGGGAAGGCATGATTCAACAATGATTGAAAGTGCATACGACTAACAGTTTTTGGTAATGCTCAGTTTAATATAGCTAATAGTCTCCTCACCCTGTTAAATTTAGGCCCTCAAAAGTTCAGTACTAAAGTTCTTGTTGAACCCATCTTTACTCTATTTAATTGCTTTGTAGCATACCTGGATCTTGTTGCCAAACAGCAATATAGAATATGCCGATGCTGAGGGGGATGACGAAGAGGTGGGTCTAATAATAGGCGCATGACAATCGAGTGTTTTGATGGCTTCGTCGAAAATGTTGACGATTGTAAAATCAGTGGCAGAGATTAGATTGATTTCAAGTTTCAATTTTTAAAATGGCAGAATGGCGGGTCTTGCGGGTTAGCTTTCAATATGTATAGTGGAACTGTTTCCTAAAAATTGCTGTAGGGAAACCAATCTATTTAAGAAAGTTTAAGAAGGAGAGAAATCACTGCCTTGTTCTTTGAAACTTATTTGTTTGAACGAGATCACTTACCAAAGAAACTGGTTGGGATAAAAGTGACTAGGAAACTATTCTAACGAATTCGGGAAATTCGGAAATGCGATGTGGCAAAGTTGAAGTTTATGAAATTGATTTGGGATTTGTAAACATTTAAACAGACATCGTATTTTGATCCGGTTGTGGGATTCATTATTTACTAATTTATTACATTTGATTTATACGATTGATTACACATAAAGATTGTCCAGTCGTCGGAAAAATTAGGAAACTTGCGAAATTTACTTCAATTTCAGCATATTGGAAACGTATTCTCCATTCTCATTTTATCAATGAGATGTGCGTTCAGGTGTTCTTGTTTTTCATGTGGTCTTGCTCCTAGCCCTGCTGCCAGAGATTGGGAGACCAAGGGAATGGGTGGGAACTCAAGCTAAGGCTTCTGCAAAAAGAAATACTTCCTCTAATCTTAAACAATATTTTCAGCTTAACGACCTCGCGACAGTAACTAACAACGTAACCAATTCCATGATGCCTTCCCATAATCGTGGGCTGGTCAACGATGCTACCAGTTACTCTGATGATGTTAGACTATCTTTAGAAAAATTGGAAATTGAAACAAAGGAGGTAAGCCACATGGTTTTCTGAGTTTATATCAATTCTGAGTGCACATGAAAATCAAAAGTCCATTTTTCTACTAGAAGTAAGCACTAATTACAAATTAATTAGTGTTGAGTGAGGTCGTGGGATTCAAGTCATGGTCTAAAAAATACAGTAGACCTGTTAAGAAGTCTTTCAAGATTCCAGAGGATTGGAGAATTTTTATGATTACCTCATTCCTTTTCTTAAAAAAAATAACTAATGAATTGTAAAATTAAAAATATATATATTACTGAAATAACGTGCATTGTGCTTTAATCTGCGTAAATTAAATATTACAATTGAAATTGTTTCTCCAAAAATAATGTAGCAATGTTTACATTGTGGGTATTGACTCATGAACGCCCTTTAAGAAGTGCATGTTAATTGGGTTATGTTATTCAGTAGATAACAAATAACGCATCAACACATGGTAATCAGTTTGTTACTTTGCAGGATATGTTGATAGATAAAATATTTCGGTAAATGGGTTGGAACGTATAAAATTTCAGACAAATTTTGCTTTTCGGTACCATGAGATTTAAGACTTCATAGACGGGAAAACTTATTAAACGGAATGCTTTATAACCATTAAAAGCACTTAAACTAAGCATGTTAAATGTTAAAAGCAGACTTCTTATCCGAGTTCTACTGTATTAAAATTAGTAGAAAAGTATTTAGTTGCTTTTTGTCTATTTTATCTAAAATCCCTCTGTATCGAAGCCAATGATGCTATGTTTCAGTTAGTGTACAGCGCATGCTGTACACTTTATCGACATACCAAAAATTGTCGTGCTGTTGCAAATACTTGTAAGAAAACTAATTTGTGTAATTTGTTGAAATAGTTCTGACCATCATATCCTGCCCACTGCATCTGTTGTGAAATGGGCTTTGTTTTTGAGACAGCATTTTTTTGATTAAAGATAAAAAGATGTCTTCACTGTGCTTGTGCACCACCTCTTTGCCATTTACATCGAGCACTAAATCTTATCTGCCCGAATGAGAACATAGAAAACCTCGTTAAAATATTTACATGTGTATACATTCTTCTTTTCTCGTTGTTTTAACATCACAACAAGCACCTCTTTAATTGTCGTTTCTCTCAGAGATGCTTCTTGAATCTTTAAACTCTGCCTCCATTCTTATCTCGTGTCACTTTCGTGGGTTTATATCTTCTATTTTCCTTTAATTCTGTTTCATTGAATTTTCCAGTCCTTCAGGAAAAATAGCAAAGGTACTTGTAGACGATTACGTTTTGTTGCATGCTACAGCAAACTCTTGGTGTTGCATGCATGTGGCATGCGTTGAACGTGTACACTTTAGCACTGTTTTAGATTGTTACATGTTTTTAAGTTTCCCAAATGGTGTTTTCACTAACTATCAATTAACATGCTTTTTGTTTAAGTGGGTGATTGACCTTACAGTGAAATGTTTAACTCATTTCCCGTAATTTTAAATTTAAAACATAACATGTTTGCGAACAGGCATGCAGTGGGAAATGCATATTTTATATACCGTGTGAATGCTCAGTTTCGGTAAACATCTGCTATTCAAAATGCAACATTCAAAGACTGTTGAATATACAACAGTGACAAATGTTTTGGGATAATTACATTTTTCGTCATAAATTTCAAGGTCTGAAACTTAATGAGTAAAAACATGCCTTTGCATTGACAAATAGGCTAATTAGGCAAATTGGGCTAAGGCTGAAAGATATCTAGGTGCCACATTTTATTAAAATCCCTACATTTTTTCGCAGAAACCTAATTATCTTTGGGGTTCTGGGGAACATCATTTGGGAAACTTGGGTCATCCCACTACCTAACCACACTTATACTTTAACATTTTGTTACTTGCATATTCTGTCTGTAGCATTGTTTGTACTTGTAAATTGTGGCCGTTTTACTAACTTTATATGCTGAGAATGGCTTCTGGCAATTAACTAGAACTCTGCATTATTGGCCCAACAATCTTAATTTTGTGATTACCAATCTTGTGTTAATACATAGTATTTCTACCCATCCCTTTCCCCAGGGCAGCAAAATTAAGTCTGGACCCAAGGACAAGGTACTGCTGCGCCGGAAATCTGGTCTCCCCCACGACTCGTACACCATGAAAGCCCTGACAGATCACAAGCGTGCAGACGAATTCCTAACCACCTCTCCAGAGACCAGTTAGTGGCAGAGGACGGACACCTTTGCTCGGCATGGGGGCCTCATCGTGCGGCGGCAGCAGGGGGATGCGGCTGAAGCTGGCCAACGTGCTGAGAACGTGGAGCAGCAACGCATTTCCTGGCACGAGAGGTAACGGCTTGAATAAAAACAGGTGATTACGGAACGTATGTAAAGGACTTGCGATACATAGATAAATAACAGTAGTAATTCTTTGAGGTGCCAATGCATACGATGGCACATGACACCGCGAGCGGGGTTTGCTCTTGTGAACAGTGCATTATTCCGATACCTGAGCCGGGTGAGTGATGTTGTTAACGCGTTGGTGAACGAACTGCATTTGGGTGAACTGTGCCGAGGAAAGTGGCATGTAGAGCGGTGAAGGGAGTCTCTCTGCAGCCAACTTGTGCTAAGGGAACTCTCCGGTATTTGCAGGGGATTTTCAGCCATCCAATTGCAGTTTCTGGGTCATGTATTAAATAGCGCTGCTTCTGGGGGATAGTCAAAACAATATATGAAAGATCCATTCCTCACGTAGTTACTCTTCGATTTCACGTTGCTCAGTCGTAGGATAGTATCGTCGTTGAATAAAAGCCCTACCTTATGCATGGAGTTTTGCGGTCAAGTAACAGTTAAAAATGCGAGGCTGAGCTTGGAGAAATGTTTAGCTTTTTTTTTTTCGTTTATTCAAAATTTGGAAATGGGTAAATGGGCATGTTGGGGGCATCGCTTTTCTCATGCTGAATCTAGTTGCTAATCGACAATTGGGAGGTCGCCTCTGTAATCCGCATTTCAAGCGGGATAAAATGAAACATCACGGTAAATACTTTTTTGAAATGTTAACATCTCAGCAGACGTAAACCTCGCATTTTGGGTTGATTTTTTCCCCCTTGAAACTATCTCCAAACGGTTGCAGCCTTTCGGCTTCACTGCACCCATCTCAGAGTCACTTCTTTTTTTGTTTAGAATCGGTGTTATTCTTACAGTTTTTGCCTAAGATATCTTACTTGCGTGTGGGTAAAGCTCCAAAAATTCGTCGTTTTTCCACTTCAGGCTATTTTTTTTATATTGTTAATCTCAATTGGAAATTCCTTCTGAAGTCTGTTATTCACTGCACAGGGCAGAAAAGGAACAAAAAAATATCTAACTCTTATGGGCCAGGATTGGACGTTTAGGTTAATCCCGTGTTCTGTGTTTACAGTTACTGGAAGACACCACGTACTGTTAAACGAAACGGCAGGTTATGCTAATAATTTACCTAACTATTCTGCCAGTGAGGGTTTTTCTTTCTTTTTTAAATAGGCACTGGTTAAAAAAATGTTGTAATTCTGAACTGCATCTTGGCAAAACTTTTTAGAAGAAAGATACTCAATATGAACTTGTCGAAATTGTTTTCCATTTTTCTCATAAAAGCATTGCATCGTTATTAGTGACAATGTTAGCGCTCTCAAAACTGTTAACATTTAAGGACTTTTGGTTTGAGCAGTTTTATATTTCCTAGTTATTTTATGTAGTCTCATCGTTGAGACTTCCGAACAATGCAATACGATAAGCATTGAAAATAACTGTATGAAGTTATCTCTTTGAGTTCCGACTTATCTTTTAACAAGTTCGTTAAGTATCGACAATTTCCTAGCCTCTGGACCGCATTTTTTTGTGCCGCAGCTTATATGGAAGATTCGTTATTCTGTTGATTATCCTGGTTATATTTTTGGGATAGTAAAAAAAGTGGTGTGCGAGTAACTATTTTTACACAAACGCATTCATTTATCTCTCATGCAGCCTCCACATTCTTTGGAAATTCTTGCAGTGTTTCTCTAGTAAATGTTCCATCTATTCTCTTCCTAATCCTCCGTGTTAACTGATGTACTCCTGTTAAAATGCTAGTGCGAATAACCGTTAAGCCGTCTACATGTAATGGTAAAACCAAAACATTCCAAGTCCAGCAGTTGAAAATATTTTGTTTTCCAATTTATTTAGATAAACAATACATCTGGAATGAATTCAAAATTTTACAATCCACTACGTGTTTCCCTCATATTTTCTTACGTTAGACTGATTGATTTGTTAAAACGACTGCACAATCGAAAAAATTACCATTGCTGTATTGACTTAAACTGTCTTTTAAGGTCCATCCTTCGAATAAAGAGAATTGATACGTAGACACCTTTAGGCTAGTATAATTAACATTTGATACCAAAGTTATGGTTATACTTAGTTCCTCACTCCCCAATTGCTGTCTGTGTAAGTTCAGCTTGCATTTCATCAATGCTCAATCTTTTTTTGCTATTATCTTGTGCCTCGTGTAATTTTTGTTAGACGATTTGCGATCAGTAATCCTTTCGTCCACAATAGTTGTATAGTTCTTAGCTCCAAATTTGAAACCTGCAGCCCATTAAAAACAATGCATTTTTATATCAGTACGTCCAAACCATAGCTTAATAATATTAGCAACTGCTATAAGCGACTACAAAACATCGGCAATGCAATCACTGACTAGGATAATTTTTTTGTTATTCTTTTTGGTGATTTTATTATGATTACAAGAGGAATGGGTCATCATCGAGTTTCCACAATGCTTTGTTGCTACATTTACTTTTCGTATGATTTCTGATATAGCTTAGTACTCGCTTAACATTCTTTCGGATATAAAAAGTTCCTTGCGAATTAATGTGTAATATGCGATACGAGAAACAAACCTTATCTCTAGAGTTCAATTTGCAATCTTAAATGCAGCTTTAAATTTGTTGAAAACCATGTCGTGGCCATGTTGTTTGGCGCCTTAGCTTTGTCATTCAAAATTTGAAAATTCTGAAATTATAGCCTCAACTTTTTGTATATGACGATTAATTTATCTTGAAAAAAAGAATTCTCCTTATGGGGAACGTTATTCCAAATGAGGTTAGTACCCGATCTTGCATATTATATATTAATTGGAAAGTTCGAGGATGGTTCCTCCTGCGAAAAGCAGCAATTAAGATAGGTTCGTAATTGCTTAAATGCACGCATATGACATTTTCTGTAAATTTTATTGTTAATTAAAGAGACCATGAGGATGGGAATATGGAGAATGAAAAACATTTCTAGTTCTAAAAAGTTCGCTATTTTTTTTCCCTACTACGTTCTGTGTATGTAATGCTGCCTAAGACTTTTCATAAATACAGTCGAAACCTGATATAACGAATTTTAAGTACACAGGAATTTTTTTATTTTGCTGTAATCGTTATGCAGAAGTTCACTATCACCGCATATTGAAATTCTGTTGTGCAACGATAGCAAAATTCTCCAACTATTATAATCTTGTTGTATATGATGTAATTAATTATACGGATGTAACAGATTGCGTAACATTATTGGGTAGAGGTGTATGCAAGGTTTAAAGATAACCATTGAATTAGAATTACCATAAACAAACCCAGGAACAAATATTCCACAATCACTTTCATTACATTTTAAATTTAAAAGTACATTGAAGTCTTGTTACTTTGAAGTTAATCTGCTATCATTTTGCAGTAAATTGTAGTTTATTACCTGAAAATTTCAATCTTGCTTCATGTTTTAACTAAAAAAAAATATATAGTTTGTAAAGATTAGTGGTCAGCATTTTAATCGCACAACTTTACTTTATAAAATGTGGTTTCCTGGGAATGGTGGTATTGGTAAAAATTTCAGAAGATATACCTGTTTTCAGACCAATGTATTTGCAAAGTTTACTTACACAATTGTTGCTTCAAAATAAATCGTGTTTACTTTAAAAAAATGCAACGACTTCAAATAATTTCGGTTATGTTTGTTTTATTTAAAAAGGAGTATCATTTTGTTAAAGAACAGGAAAATTTACCTTGCAAGTTATTTTTCTATAAACTTTTCGTTATAAACGGTTTCGAATGGCATTGCTTTCCTTGTATATATATATTTTAACATTATAAAAAGTAATGAAAACTCGGCAAATATAACATTCCTATATTATTCAGAGGTTTTTTTTTTTGTTGCCTTCTCCCACAAATATGCACTGTGATGCGAATACGGATACATACGGATTTTTCCTCCTTAACCCACTAAAACTGTACTGGGTCTAGGATCTACAATTGCTTTCCCGATATAAATACTTGCGCTCGTGAAGTGTTTTTTTTTGTTAATATCTGTTCCGCCTGTTTTTAAATTCCGAGACATTTCATACTTATTTCTTGCTCATCACTGGTAGCTCATATACTGTGTTTAGCCGAACGGCTCATTTGTAAACGAATAAAAACATTTTATTCGTTACATTCTTACATTATCATTACAACCTCGGTCGAGAACCCATCCACACAAAAGTGCACTAGAGCATGATTTTTGGCATAGTAAGAAAGTCGGTACTGACTGAATTAATGACACGTGCCGTGACATTTCCTAAAAGATTGCAGAAATCAATGTACACATTCATGTTTAAAGGACATGATCTGGCCTTAATCCGCCCCTGTGCAAAGTCATGGTCAGAGAACAGATATTTGGGGAATGGATGAATTAAGGAAATTACAGTGTATGGCTGGCTGAAAAAAATCTTTCAATTTGTTGTTCGTGATGCTTTTATTATTATTCCACCGCATCTTGGTTACCTGTTCTTTTCTGTTACTTATTCTAGTATTTAAAGTGGGTCATTCATACAGTATTCAAATTTTCCAGAAAGTTTGTCTAACAATAATTGGGAATGCTTTAATTAAAGCCCCTTGTTCTGATTTTTTATTTTCCATTGGAAACTTGTTTACGTTTATTCTGATTTTGTTAAACATTTAAAAAAAGAATGTGTAAAAAAAAACACTGATTTTTATCATTTCTTCAGAAATAATTGCAGGTGGTTTTTTTTCTTAACCTTGTCAAAAAAAAACCCTAAAATCAGTAACATTTGAAGTTAAAACTGGCAGCAACGTTTGTTTTCTTTGCTCAGATGCTAATGTGCTTTCATGATTTTGACAAGACTAGAGTTTGAGGTCAAACGTAATGGTGTGCAGGGTAGATTTCTTGAGAAAATGCACGTGAATCACATTCATAACTTCCCCATTAAACAGGACAAGTATTATTACGTGAACCTTTGCTCAAGCATTGTTAAGCACATTTTAAAGTAACCTAAACACAGTGTTCCCAAGCAGACATATTCTAGACATAGATCTGTCACCTCCTCCCCCTTCTCCAGCAATTATTTTCAAGTGTATAAATGATAAAATCTTAAAAACCATGGGCACCTTAAAAGCTTGACTCCAGCAAAACGTAGCCTTAGTGAGCGAAGCTTAATCTTGTTTGCCTCTTACACTTCCGTGTGTACTAATTAACTTTTCTGAATGCATCAGTGATACACTTGCTTTTTCATTATAAATTCCAACAGCTCTTTAAGATGCCCATAGTTTCTGAAGTAATGTTGCGATTTAATGAAATATACTATTTATGGCTGACACGAGAAAGTTTGAAAATGGGAAGGGAGATAAATTGTTGATGCATTCCATTGCTTTTTCTAACATTGAACTATCAAACTTAACTCCCTCTCCATTTGACCCCCTTCAATTGCCGTCGCTTTTTTATCTTTTCAAAATCCCAATTATAGTTTTCTGTTAATTGAGGAATATATGGGCGTCAACATTTGGAGTTGCCGCCTATATCTAACCTTTAGATTTCAAATGGTAATTGTTGCTGTCTACAAATGCAGTCGTTATTAATTGTCACAGATGAGTATCCCTCATCAAAACTACTAACTCAAATACAAAAAAAAGCATAACTTCGTGCAATTGATTGTATAATTGTTACTAATTACAGTGTCGTTATGGCCGATTGTAGTTGCTGCACTCTTTTTTTTTCATATTTAACCAAGTTGAATGAGGATGCATTTGTATAAATAAGGAACTTTGAGTTTGTCAAATGATGAATTAAAATGTAAGCATATTTAGCAGCTTTTCTTTCAAGAAGTTTCTAGAATTCTTTGTTTTACACATCTTAGTTTGACGTCTATATTTTCTCTGGACATGACACATTTTGCATTAGTTAAAAGTGTAACTATTCCGTAATTTGAAAATAATTATGGAATATATTGACTAATCCCCATCCTGTATTTTAATGTTTGATGTCCTAAATTCCTGTTTCTAGGAAAATAACCAAAGCATGATAACAATTTCTCAAACTTATTTCATTTTAACAGCAAAGTTTATTCATACATTTGTCAATTCACTGACATTTTTGAGAAAAAATTAAAACGTAACATAGTAAAATATTTTATTATACAAAGAATGTCATCCAAACAGTCATCCATGGAGAGCTTGACAGCCCCAAATAATTCATGAAATTAGCATCAAGGTGAAATTTCCTGTTGAGGATTTTCGGATATTGCTTGCTCCCTTCTTTTATCAGTAGAGTTGTTCACTTGTTGTCCCTTGTGCATATTTAGCCGTTGCAGCAGGTGACTTGACCAGTCTTCTTCCGGCACAGAATTAGCCCACGACGGGATGGAAGTTAGTGGTAAGTTAAACCCTGCCATTGCTGCTTTGATCTTATTAATATGATCTGGAAAATAAGCCAGGGAAATAATGAAACCCTTTATAACTTCTAGCATTCAGCCTCCATCTGGAGAAAAACAAATTACCTTGGTCCATAATTGGTGTGGTTGTGATGGAATCAGTTACACAGCTGGCACTTTCAAAATGCTGCAATTAAAGATAAAATCAAGTTTTCCATGGGCTGCTTAGACATCCCAGAACCATGCATTTTGGCTTAATTGTTAACACGTCTGTTGATGTGCCAATGGAGGTGTTTAGACAGCTATCTACCTGTTCTTCACTAGACGTCATCTTGGTTGAGCTATTTTGAATGTTTGCAGCCCCATCTTGATCGTCATTATCCAACACGCCTTCGTTATGTTCCTCATCTTCTCGCTGTCAGAATCAAGTGGGTATAGGTTCAGTAATAAGCACGAAATAACAACAAAAAATGAATGTGAATTTTATAGTTTGACTTAACAGCTCCCAAAGACGGCATGGAGTCATTATCTGGTTCTTGAGGCAACAATTCGTATCCGGAATTAGCAGGATCTTCAGATTCAGACTCTGATTCGTTGTCAGAATCGTAGTTGATGATTACTCCTGCTGATATCGGCAAAGATAAGTCATCATTTTCATCGTCGTTGCAGTTACGACTCGGAGGATTGTCCGTTACTGACGGTGCCATCATTACAACAGATTAATTATGCAAATTTAATTATAGAAATGAGTAAATAGCATTGAAACTCTCACCATAAGCGAGTTTGTTATTATAGTCTAAAGAAAGCCGCTAGCCGATAAACAGTAAGCCGATTGCCGATTATATGTAAACTGTGAATACCAGCTTACGTCTTTTCGGCTATCGGCTAACATTATATCAGCTGTCATCTACTCATATCAGCTGTAGAGGAAATGTAACCTGATATAAGCTCTAACATTTCTCAGCATAAAATGCAAATCTTTTAAATTTTAATTATTTTTCAAAGCGTAATTATAGCATAAAACATTTTTAAACGTTATTTTTATGTTCATGTCCAATTTTTATGCCGATTTTATCATACAGGAAATAAATTTTCATGGAATTTATTTTTGAAACATTTTGATGCCACACATTCAACTGAAGCGCCGTTTGTGTTGACATTCGATGATGATGGCAGTCAATCGCGTGTCGTCTTTCGATCCGTCACTATCTCGTTTATAAGATTATTAAATTCCTCAGAAAAACTACGATAATCAGGTAAGCTGATAACTTTTAAATACGATAATTATATTGCATGAGCTGCTTAAAGTGTAGGCAAGCTCGAAACTTAATCGGGTCGGTTGCCATATTCCACCTTCGCACATTCCATCATCTTCGGATGGTTGTTTTTTTATTATGCTGAATATCGGAAACAGCGTAGACAGTTTTTCTCTCAAATTAAAGATAATCTTTTTGAAATATATATTAAAATTTGATGCAGATTACGAGGAAATTAAGTTCTATTTAGAATCACGAAACTGAATTGCTTTCGTCGACTGTTTTACCGCATGACTTCACTGGTGACGTAACTCCCCAATTATAATAAGGGAATGAAATGCCGGCCAGAATGTCCTACATTAATGACCACCTATAGTGAAAGTAATAAAAATTGTTTTTTGTATGCATACGAATGTTATCATCCGTGTATAGAGTCGGTATCTGTTGTTACTTTTAACATATCGCGAATTAAAATTATCCGAATTAACTCAGCCTGTCCTCAAGTTTTCATAACCACCATTCGACCAGATGTTTTACACAAACATATCAGAGCGGAACATCGAGAACGATAATCATATCGTTGTTTTGACGGTTGTTGATCTATATTTAGACGTACAACAATAATAAACTGTTATAGGTTCTCTACTGGCCTAAATATACTGTATATGTGCCTATCCTATAGTGGAAAACTGCGCTGCTGTGACATTTGGCAGAATATAGCATTATTATCTTTTGTTTTTAAAGGTGTTTATATATCACTAATAATCTCTCTTGGAATCAGCATTTAACAAATCAACGCGAACCAAGCTAGTATATTAGAATTATTCAACGTGTATTTCGAGACTACTGAAAATGTCCTACGCCGTTTATAGGAATGTTCCGAATAATGGTCCACCTGAGGGCAGCCAGATTTAATAAGGGCAACTTTCAATATTCTGCTCTCTGAGGTCCAGATGTCCTTCCTCTTCACTTCCATATTAAATTACCAAAAATTACAACCAAATCATAAAACTATAATCCCAATTGCCAGCTGTGCTGAGTCCCACAATGCATATGCACTTAGTAGAAGTAGACATATTCATTCAAAACCCTTGATTAATCATCGTGCCAAAACTGAATGCTTACTATTGGCCCTTCTTTTTGCATGCGATAAAACGATGGATTAGCCTTCATAGAGAAAGTTAAGATTTATTAAACTTTCAAATGCGTACGAACGACCCCCTATCATATGGCATTTGTTTGCTAACTGTAGGTCACTGAATTTTTTTAAATTAAATTGCATCGTTACCCTGTTATCAAATTTCAAAAGTTTTTTTAAAGTTTTCGCCTCAATGTATGACCACGAGCAATATTTTTCCAATGTCTTTTAGCCTAAAATGAAGTTACATGGCAATAATGCAACTTAGTGGTTAAAAATCTTACCTAATATGTAGGCCTACGCTATTTATAGAAATTAATGTTTGATTGACGATGTCAATCTACTTCTTATGTAACTAAACATGATTTATTCATGATCTGTGTATTAACGGAAATGAATGACTACTCCCGGTACTTCGACATTTTTTTCAGAAGTCGCGGAAACGCTCGTTTACATGTTTACATTTAAGTAGTACTCCATGCAAGGATGTCCTAAATATAATATAATCAGTTTATTGGATAGAATTAGTGCATTAATGGTGAAACAAGGTCTTCCGAGATAACTTTGAGAAAATGAGAACCGTGGGTTATAGTGGGAGAACTGGTGATTAATAAAATGTCCAATAGTAAATTACCAATATTTGCATAATAATTGTTTAAACATGTCACCATTGCTCTCTTGTAAATAAATATTCGAGCCTTTGTTGCATGTTTAACTCTGGTTTCTGTGAATTTCTGTAGGCCTGCTAGTTTAGCGAATTCTGGATCAAAATGGGATTTGATCTGTTTTCATCTAGCTTCAGTGGCACTGAAATAGTTGTTAATGGAAGCAACGAAACAATTCACTGCAATTCTTACCCTCGGGACAACCACACCGCCTTCATCATTTACGAGGGCTATTTAGGCATACCTCAAAATCTATTCATCAACGCCATAGCTTGGCTGGTAATTCACATTGTGTTAATTTCACACCGTCAGTCAGTATTGTGGTAAAGTGTGGTCTTATGTAAAACTGCCTTATCTTTTCCAGTTGCTGTTGCTTTTATTCTCAATTCTGAGGAAAAAAGCATGGAACTATGGACGAATTGCTCTTGTGCAGAGGAATGAACAGAGGTGGGCTCTAAAATGGGTGCAGAATATATGATGTATATAACAGATAATCGTCCATCGTTCTGAGAAAAGAATGTGTCATTTGCAAATGCTTTCCAAATTTTGAACTTTCATAGACGTTTTTATCTGGAGGATTTTTCATTATAAGTTCTTTCACATTTTATCAACCACTGCACTTGCAAAACAAGCTTTAATTGATTTCATGGGTTATCAGTGTTACATGAGAACTTTGCTTGGTATTAAGTTTCAAAGTCTACATATTGCATAGACCAGCTTATTTTTTTTTTACTGAAAATATGTACCATGGAGCATACTTGGTGCACGTTAACCGTTATAGTTTAGGTTGCGAAATCGTCATGCTTTTTTAAAAGTTACTTTACGGAATAGCCTATTTTTGTTTCAATAAAGTTGAATCTGCAGGGAGAATACTGTTATCCTCAAGCTGGATTGCGTTGAAAAACATGTGGATCTCGCAGCCTCGTCTATTAAAAGGTGTCAAAATTTGTAGGTTCTATTCTTTTGAAGCAGCTGCCATGATAGCTTATGCAAATTAAATATGCTCCAACATTGAAAGCAATGCGGGCTGCAAAGGACGGCACCTACTTTTGCCACCCCCTATTGTTTGGGTCACTTTCACAAACTGCCTTCCATTGTGTTGATTGTTGTTTATTTTTCACTTTTTATTTCAAGTTTTGTTTTTTTACTTAATGATTCATTTTTGCAGAGAGCTGCTCAAACATCGCGACAATTACAATGTGTATGCACGATTTTGTTATTTTTTTACACGCACTTCACCCTGCTGTTCCTTTTAATTTGTATGCTTTGAACGTGGTTTTGGTTGTTTTTGAGTTTGCTCTTTCCTCTATTTGCATGGGCTCCATCGCTTGTTTATAGTACCATTTGATATTGATTTTTAATCCGTATTCATCCCTCGCATTTCTCAGGTGGACGCAGCTTTTTTATGGCGACGTCGAGGGAAGTTCCCTCGCTATGCGAACTGCACCCAATCGACATTCCCTGGATTCTTCTGAAGTTTCCCTTCTCGTTGATCAAGTGAGTGCCTGTGATATCGTGGATCACATTTAGTTGATGGCGGTGTTTTTTGGCATCCTCATTTTGATTCAACTTGGTATCCTAATGTCCACTAACACTTTCAAATTCAATTACTTTACCACACTATTGGCATGGAAGATCCCATGTGGTTTCTGGATATGCATTTGGTTATGGTCATGAGGGTCTCAGTTGAATTGAAATGAACAGTTTGAGTACTGGCGATCTCATACTGGCTCATGGTGACGCTAGTTGTTGAAGTCACTTTTCATCAACCTGGCAGCAAATAGTAACAGCGTTCGTTTTTTTTAGGGCTTTTTTGCCTGGATTACTGCAATTTTTCGTGTTCGGTGAGTGTTTGAGCAATGAGATGGAAATTGATTTCCGTGAATATTCTGTTTGAGCAGCACATGTTATCTCTTATCTTCAGGGACAGCCAAATTCTGAAGCGTAGTGGCCCTGATGCATTGCAGTACCTTACGTTTCAGCGCTACCTTATTACCTATGTGGCGATGCTGACTTGCATTAGCCTCATCGTTATCCTTCCTATAAACTTTCAGGGAGAATTGGGTAAGGGATTTTGTCCATGCCTTTTGACAATTCATTTTTATAAATAATGTCAGCCTTTATCATGTTATTCTCAAACCATTCATTTCCGTAGAAGGTGACAGTAAATCGTTTGGCCACACTACGATGAGCAACTTGGATCCTGCGTAAGTTACGAACCCTTTTTATTTTTACTGACCTGATCACCTAATATCTTCAGGTGATTTTTTGAAAGAAAGCTAATTTGGGGGAAACGCGGAATTCCGAGATTTAATATTTCTAGAGTATACAAGTTTAAAATTAACTATAACAATGGGTACTTTTTAATGAAGGTCTCCTTACCTGTGGATTCACGTCGTCCTGTCCGTCCTTCTTTTACCAATTGGAATCATTTTTATGAGACACTTCTCGGTCAACATTAAATTTGAAGAGCATGCAAAAGTGAGTTGCCATACAGGATGAAGTGTGCAATTTCTTCGACATTATGTTAACTCCTCCCTTTTCTTTTTTTATGCAGATATCTCGGACTTTGATATTTTGGGATATTCCAAAAGATAAATGTACCAAGAGTTTACTCGTCCAGCATTTTCAGTAAATGAAATTATCATAACATTCTTGGCTAATTCATAATGGTATTTTTTCCTCGTCTAAACTTTTTTGTTACTATAGAGAAGCATATCCAGATATCTCCATTCAAGACATCCAGTTGGCATATAACATAAAGGAGCTCATTCGAATGGACAAAAGGAGGTTAATGCTATTTTTTTTATTTTAAGTAGAGCACATTTAACAAATGACACATTAAGACATGGCTACATTGCTACGGAATTGTCTAACAAGCACCTTTTCCGTATAACATCACTTTAAACATATTAACGTTTAACTTAATCTTTGTTTAGAGAATTAATGGCACTTTGGTTTTTCTTCAACAGAGAAGCAGCATATGCGGCTAAATCTTGGTCTGAGTCCTATTTCAAGGAGACCGGCAGGCGCTTGCTGATCTACCCCTGTCGTTGTAGCTGGGCGATATCGTGCTGCGGGGGCTGTGGCTGCACCAAGGTGAATTCCCTTACCATCTATTCTTATTTCATATTCGATAGCCCATTTGTGACTTATTTTTATGGAAATTGCAGGAGGACGCCATAACCTACTATAGCCAAAAGGAAACTGCACTTACATTAGCCGTAGACAGAGAGAAAACTTTGTCGATGGAAAAACCGCTGGGAATTTGTTTCATTACGTTTAATACGGAAGCGGAGGCTTACAAGTAAGCTACTAATGTAATGTACTCAAGCTAACACACTATTTTAACTTGTCTTTCAACCCACTGTATTATTAGAGTGTACAAGGACCATCAGCACACATGTAAATGCGGCGTGAATCCTCCTTCGTCCAGCGTTTCTACACATTTGGAGCCATATCGCTGGGGAATTGGTAGTGCTCCCAATCCTTCTGACATTTACTGGTAAATACACTGGAGATCTGAAAGTGGGTGTGTACGTGCAAGGTGTCAGGGTTTTTTATATTTTGTTTTGTTTTCTTCTGCAGGGAAAATTTGTCTGCCAATTCGGAACATTGGTTTCTAAGAGCCTTCTGCATCAATTTCCTCATATTTTTCGTTTTATTTTTCTTGACGACCCCATTCGTCGTTATCAGTTCTTTGGACCATTTGAACATCATCGACTCAATTAACAAATTGGTGAGCTGCAATGCACAATGTTCGAGCACGATGTTTTCACGGGGTGTGAATTAAACCTGTTTTCTCCCCACAGAACCCCATATTTGGAAGATTCTTACCCACTTTGTTATTGTGGACTGTGGCTTGCTTGATGCCAGTCCTCGTCTGTTATTCCGACCAGTTTGTGAATCACTGGACCCGTTCTTCGGAAAACCACACCGTCATGCGAAAAACTTTCATTTTTTTGCTCATCATGATCATTATTTTGCCTTCTCTTGGCCTTGCCAGGTAATTTATTAAATATACATACAGAAAAGGACGCCACAATACCATTTGGGGTCTTTTCATAATCCGAAAACAAATTGAATTTTTAGGAAAGTCAAAATTTCAGTTTCATTTGTTATATGTTTTTTTAGCGCAAAAGCGTTTTTGGAGTGGGCACTGATGTACAAAGGAAAAACGATGAGATGGGAGTGTGTGTTTCTGCCAGATAATGGCGCATTTTATGTCAATTATGTGATAACCTCATCATTTGTTGGAACAGCGTTGGAGCTCATAAGGTTTCCAGAACTAATTATGTACATGATTAGGCTGTGTGCCACACGATCAGTTGCAGAACAACAAGGTGTACGAAAGGTACGAGCTAGGGATGGTTTCGTTATGCAAATTTTGTCGGCTTTTATGAAATTATGCTCCGTAATGTGTTGGTATAATCAGATCAATGCGTTGCTCAAGTTGTATATTTGTCTTTTATTTCTAGGCAATTTTGTGGGAATTTCCATTTGGCATGCAGTACGCTTGGTTCTTATTGGTGTTTGCAACTACAGTTATCTATAGCATATCGTGCCCCTTAATAACCCCATTTGGTGAGTTGCAATATGGTGTAAATTTAGTGACCACATTATCATTGCAAATAATTGTCCACGTTTTACACCAGATTCATGCGCAACAAATCTGGAAATTTGGTTTACGTAAATGACAATTATTTTCCAGGTTTGGTTTACATGTGTTTCAAGCACTGCGCGGATCGTCACAACATTATCTTTGCTTACGGCCCTTCGAAGATCAGCCGCAACATTCACGTCACTGCAATTAATTTTGTAGTGTTTTCCATTCTCCTGCTTCAGATGATGATCTTATTTTTCACTTTTCTCAGAAGAGGTACTTTATTCAGCTTTGGCAGATCTTTGGTTCATCGATGATTGCAGCTAATTTGATTGCTTTTTTCAGGGTTGGCCAGCATCACAATTTTCTCAATTACGTTCTTTTGTCTGTCGTCTGCAATGTTTATTGGACAAATATTTTTTAATCTCTTTAAAGGATTTAGTCCTATTCTATACACAGTAAGTGGAATTATCATCTATGCA
>JAUJYV010001073.1:0-22414 GCA_033995625.1 Ophyiulus pilosus
TAATGTAGAAAAATTGTACTTTTAAAGTAAAAAAATATACTTGCAATGTTGAAAAATTGCACTTTTAATGTAGAAAACTTGTACTTTTAATGTAGAAAATTGCACTTTTAATGTAGAAAAATTGCACTTTTAATGTAGAAAAATTGCATTTTTAATGTAGAAAAATTGCACTTTTAATGTAGAAAAATTGCACTTTAAATGTAGAAAAATTGCACTTTTAATGCAGAAAAATTGCACTTTTAATGTAGAAAACTTGCACTTTTAATGTAGAAAAATTGTACTTTTAAAGTAAAAAAATATACTTGCAATGTTGAAAAATTGCACTTTTAATGTAGAAAAATTGCACTTTTACCTAAAGAAAAATCGCACTTTTAATGTAAAAGTGCAATTTCCCTTTTATATTTTGTCGATTCAGCTTAAAATTTTTAGGATTTCAGGGGGGATCTATCCTCAATACTCCCCACACCTCACCTTCCTCCCCCACATATATATGGCCTTGCAGTCCCATCCTACAGTACATGAATTGCATTGAATGACCTATTGATGAAATCTCTGAAAATTCCAAAAGCCCCTACATTTTCCATTTGGATTTCAAACATATCCAAGGCACTGTGAATTTGTTTGCCATTTGAATATATACATACATTGTGGTCTTAATCAATTTCATTTAATATACCCGGAAGAGCAATTGGACTATTTTTCACTAAACGTTTAACTAGCCTGACTAGTTTTATATTGAAAATTGTGGGGTAAATGCAAGTTAAACTGCAGTGTCATTACTTTTAAATAATTTCGTCACATGTCAGGGAAAATCCCTTCCATAAGTCATCAATTCGTAATCGGGTTTGCCCATTTGTGACACTTATAACCATTCTTGCTCCACTTGTATGCTAAATTGTCTGGAAAATGGAACAATTGCATTTTCAAACTTTGAATTACTCGTTTTTAAGTTTAGTTGTACATTTTTTTTTCTTATTTTCGGATCTTTATGACTTCCTTCCTTCTTAACCATTCATGTTGTTTTTGATCTAAAACCATTTCTGTTTTTAGGGTGTCCCTGGCCTGGATGCCCCTTGTCCATTAGGCCCTGATGGACTACCACTACCAGGTTGTGGATGGAGATCACCAGCAACGGTAATTGGCGATTAACCTATATCAACTTTTTCATATCATTTTTTATTATCATGTCATACTCACCACCTCACCACTTCCATTCTCTGGTACCCTGACATTTTTCCCGCTCATTTCACATAAGTTCACGTCACGGTCCATGCATCCACTTGCTTTCTATAACTTAACAACTAATATTTCTAACTGATTATAAGCAGGGCTTTCTACTAACACTACTAATTTGCATATGTGGTCTAGGGCGCCATTCCACCTGCCCCTCTTCCTGGAGTTGGTGGAATTGATTTTGAGTTGCCACCACCGATCCAACCTGGTTCTGAAAACGTACCTGATCCAGATTTTGAGGATTATGACGATGATCTTGAGGAAGAACCGGATCCATGATTACAAATGGCCCAATGATATATATCCATGCCCCAGTTTTGAAAGGGGCAACTTCAGGTTCCTGCAGCAATAAATGTTCATACATAACATGAATGGCATCAGTTCATAATACGAAAACCCTTCATTTAATAGGACTTTAAGGCGGAGTGAAGAAATGTAACGCATGGGCACATTAATTTCTCCCCGCATTGGTGACCCAAACTAATTTTGTAAGAGTTGTTCTTGGATTTGATGGATTGAATGGTTGTTTTTTCTATACTTTAGATACACAGTTGAAACAAGTTCTTGGAGGTGTTGCCCTAAACATTCAACCAGTCGTGGTTCCAACGTGTCTTTTTGTTTTTTTCTGGTACTTTTTTTGTGTGCCAAAGATGAGATTAGTTTAGGGCATATGCCACATGAAGTTTAACATCAGTGCAATGCCGTGTAAAATATTATATATATTTATTATAATTGTCTATATAACGAGATCAGATTTATTGATTACACAAATCTATAATCATGCCCAAGTCGTTTTTTTACCATCCTGTTCATTGCATGAATCAGTTATAGAAAAGGATTCTTGTAAATAGGTGTTTCTACAAATAACTTGTTTTGAATTTTGGTTATTCTGCCATCTTATTTAGTGTGTCAGCCGTGGTCAACCGAAGTCTCGGATTAGGTTATATATGAATTTTTAAGTTTTTAAAAAAATGCCTTCGTGTGTTTGTGTTTGTGTGTGTGTACTTATATTCTGACCCACACTATACAATCACCGAAATATTAAGTTGGACAATGTACACGCCTTTTGTTTTTTTAGCAATTCAACTGTAGACTACCTTTGGCGCTCAGTGAACTTAGAAACTTTTTTTTATCAAATGCAAGCCTTTGTTTTTCATAAATTTGTACACTTTATTTTAAAGTGTCGTATTCGTTGTTTCTCATACTTTTGCGGATTTCATAGCGATCATTAATCCCATTCTGATTCCATGGTTTCGCCATTTTTTTGCATGAAAATGTAAACAGTTGAACAGCATGCATCTGTCGCCAAATACTGTATAAATACATGTATAATCGAGGCAACATTATTATCCTTTTTATGCTATTGATAATTATGGGGTTGAATGTTACCAATTAAAACCCACAACTATGGAAATGACATTTTTGATAATTTTTTTGTTAAAGAAGAAAAAAAAAACGATGTTCCATCAACTGGCATTCTTGTGTAAATTGAACTACTGTAGTTAAGTCGATTATATTGAATTATATATATAAAACCGGTATAACACGTACGATTTTTAACATTTTCAAGCAGTATTGAAGTATTCCTTTTTTTTTTCATATTTATATAATCAGGGTGTCCATTCAGCTTTGTTGGAAAAAAATTCAAGCATATTTTAAGAATTCCTTGCATGACTAATTACAACACCATTTGTCAAAAGAGTCAGACATTTTTCTAGGGAATTTTAGCAAAAAATTGTTGTTTTTTATATAGAATTTTAATCATATAGTAGAAATTTCCCGACGCGAACAGAAAATTCAAGAAAAACTGGTGGTTTATAACAAATTTCAAGCATAATTCCCGACTTTTGTCATGTGATAAAATTTAAGCACATTTCCTGATTTTCAAGGCTGTTGGCCACCCTGATAATTTAATATATCAAATTATTACGGCATCATTAAACTATTTTGAGAAAAGTTCTCATGGTCTGCGACCATCTACCTAACCTACCGCAACATATATTGTGAAAGGGAAATTTAGGAGAATGGCCGTTGCGTTAGCGTCACGTCACAGGTTAGTTTTACCCTACTGATGAATCGTTACTATGATAGTGATCCTGCTCAATCCGAGAGGAAGTGTAGGTTCGGACCTGATGCGAACAGAAAATTCAAGAAAAACTGGTGTTTTATCACAAATTTCAAACATAATTCCCGACTTTTTTGATGCGATAAAATTTAAGCACATTTTCTGATTTTCAAGGCTGTTGGCCACCCTGATAATTTAATATATCAAATTATTACGGCATTAAACTATTTTGAGAAAAGTTCTCATGTTCTGCGACCATCTACCTAACCTACCACAACAGATATTGTGAAAGGGAAATTTAGGAGAATGGCCGTGGCGTTGTGAGACAGGTTAGTTTTACCCTACTGATGAATCGTTACTATGATAGTAATCCTGCTCAATCAGAGAGGAAGTGCAGGTTCAGACCTGTGGCCCTTGTGCTTGCCCAAGAGGCCAGTGGTGCGAGGCTACCATCTGAAGGATTATGACTGAATGCCTCTAAGTCGGAATCCATACTAATCACACGTAGTAATACCTTCTGTGCCTTGATCCTTGGGCACCAATGCCAGCCAGGCAATTTAAAAATATCAGGAAATTGATCCTATTCTTAAAAATAATTTCAAATGTAAAACTTGTATTACCTGCTCCTATTCTTAAAAATAATTTCAAATGTAAAACTTGTATTACCTTATGAAGAATAGTTGCCAGGGAACAATGGGTTGGTAATAATTTACAATTCTCCAGTTTATTTTTAGACAAATATATTTGGAAAGCATCCAAAATAACATGAAGGAGGCCTTGGGTTCAATTGTTTGGGTGTGCAAAGCTTCTTAATATCCACAAAAAAAAATGTGCAAAAATATCAGTTATTTAAAGGACGAGTGACTAAAACATGATCATGACTGTTGTCATCATGTTAAATAACATGTGATCTTGGTACAAAACAATAACATATGTACTATAATTATTTTATTTTATAATGACTCACTTATTGGCAGCTTCAAAATAAACACTACAGTAGTTTTAGCTTTAATGAGACAATTTCATGAGTATATAGCACATAAAAATGAAAAGTTTCTGTGATATCAGCACCAAATGTTTCCATAAATTAACATTCGAAATTGCGACATGGACTTTCCTTGTAAAAAAACACCAAACAAATGTACTACAACAATAGCGTAAAAACATGCCAACTTTTGTTGAACAACACATAAATTAGGAGAAGAAAAACATGCAGTAATGTTATTGCACCTAAACAAGTAATTTACTACTTTATAACGCGCGATGGTAACTAAATCCAACAAGTTTGCAGTTTGTGACACTCGTAGTATAGTTAACCCTTGCCGAAATTGTAGGGGCGGATCTTAATGATTAATGATACGTCTGTAGGCGAACTTTATTATAAATAAAACATGGCCAATTTTATTTGCCACTGTAACTTTTTGAGAATTCTTAATGACAAACTGCACGTACGATGTTCTTTTTTTTTGTTGTTGGAAATCTAGGCTGTAAATATTGACTTTATGATATCTTTAGTCAATAATTCTTGTTTATGCTTGGAAGTATACCACTTAAATTCTATCGTATGAAACATTATTCGTTAGTTCTATTTCATATTTGCGAGGCCACTAACTACAAATTTATAGTTCAATTGATGAATTCTTTTTTTTTTTTCTTCTCTTTTTATGGAAAGTTTATATATTTTCAGCATACGAGTATGTTAGACTTTATTGAAATATAATTAGGGGGGGGGGGGGGAGTAATCGTTAGGCTCATTTGAGGGATCTTTTACAAGATAATGGATTAGTTCGGGCCCATGTCCTGGATCCCTTTGGTGTCTGAATTGAATATCCCCTCGTGGAAAAGTTATATATGGGACATGTATGGGCCATACATGGACATTTGTGGGCCATATATGTATGTAACCCATGTATGGGCTATATTTAATCCTTGATGGGCCATATATAGGCATGGTTGGTCCTTGAAGGCCCATACATAGCCATGTATGTGCCATACTTGACCCTTGATGGGGCCATATATGTACAGCCATGTATGGGTCATGTTTAATCCTTGATGGGCCATACATAGCCATGTATGGGCCATATTTAACCCTTGATGGGCCATATATAAACATACATAGCCATGTATGGGCCATATTTAACCCTTGATGGGCCATATATAGCCATACTTGACCCTTGATGGGCCAATATAGAAATACATAGCCATGCATGGACCATACTTGACCCTTGATGGGCCATATTTGAACTTTGATAGACCATATATTTTACAATTGATGGGCGATTTGTGCTTAATTATAGCAACTGATTATATTCATCTAGTATTAGCAATACTAAACCATGTATAAGCGACATATTGCCACTAATTAGCAACTAATGAACCATAAATGGAGATATTTGGGAGAGTATACGGTCACACCTGGTAATTTATCAACTTATCTGGCCATATATGTCCAGACGTGTCCAATTTCTGGTCTAGACCTATATGTATGTCCATACGGCCCATACTTGTTTTTTTTTTCGCCTGGGTCTTAAAAGCAAGCGAATATTTTATTTACTAAACAATAATTACTATACAAACTGAATACCGTGCATGTATGTGTACGTGCACAAATATTGAAAAATGTTAATTCAAGGCCCTATATATGGGGTATATATTTATTTTGACAAAATTTATAGAACATGTTGCACACGTTTGGCCTTTATGTTGTAAAACCAATAAAAGCGTGTACAATATGTTTAAATTATTGTTGGAAAGTCAACCTGTAAAATGATAAGTTCCAAGTATAATGATAGTCATCTTGTATTTCTAATTTTAATAGGTAAAGCTCACCGATCCATACCTTTATCGATGACTCACCCTGTATATTATCATTATGACACGCTATATAGTGTGTATGACTGTACCAACATGTGCGGTAGATATGAATCACTGATGTTATACTACGATCCCAATTTTATGATAAAGGTGATGGAGTAATGATTGCTAATTTCAAAAATGATGCAATTGGCAGTTAAAAATAACGGTTACTTTTCACTAATTAGGTTGGCCTACTTCTTTAAATGGTTTCGGCATGTTTCTCATCAGCAAGGGCTAATTAGTGTAATCAAGGTCTACACCTTTTTTAAGTTTTTAGTCATCCTCCAACTACACAGGCGTAGACTTAGACGATTTTGTAATTTTAGACGAACAAGAATTGTAAAACTGATACTTTTTTTTTGGTAAATAAATATGGAGGAAATTCAAAAGTAAAAAACACAAAACTGGATTTTGTATCATGATCACTGCAATTGACGTGGCATCGTAAAACCTGATCTGCATTTAGTTCAATGTTGCACGTACATTCTGCAGAAGGACATTATTTGTAGAAAAACAAGAGTAAACGTCATATATGGTGTTATTTTACATAAAAATTGCCCTACAAAATACCGATGTTTTCCCAAATATAGTTGGGAAAACATCGATATTTTGTAGGACCATATCTGGTCCTATGACTGATGTGGGTCCTCAACATTAATTGGCAACAGCTAATTCGAAACATTAAAAAAACCTTATGTACTAACCAGGCCTGACTAGAGGGTGAGAGATGACGTAAGCAGAACACGTGTGTAGAACACCTGCGCAGAACAGCTGCGCGCATGACAGGAGGCAGAAACAAGCATAGACAGGACACGTTCTTTCAAGGTAATTTTTTGTAGGTAAAAGTGATTTTTCTGTTTTACAAATGTACTTTTCCATAAGTAAAAGTGCAAGTTTTCTAAGTTGTACAGATTATTTCAAAATTTCACAAAAAATTACAATATTTTTGCATTAAAAGTAAGATTTTTCTTCTGCAGAAATACAAATTTTGTAATTAAAACTGAGATTTTTCATGTTTTAGAAATGCAATTTTTCTAAGATCACAATATTTTTGTATTAAAAGTGAGGTTTGAAAATTTTGTAATTAAAACTAAGATTTTTTTGTTTTGGAAATTCAGTTTTTCTATTTTAGAAATGCAAATTTTCTGCAATTTTATGTTTAACAAATGCATTTTTTTTTTCTTTTACAGTAAAAGTGTGATTTTTCAAGATAACAATCGCAATATTTTTTCTCTACCATTGTACTTTTTTTTTTACATATATAGGGCCTACATATATCATGGCCCAATGATTTTTGGTTACATGGGACTTTGTAAGTGGTCCTTAAGAGCAGCCTACTCCAGAAAGTCCACGATGAAAGTCCAACTCAATTTCCTTTCAAACCGTAAGCTTATAAATAAGTTTATTATTGTTATTATTAAACGAAATCAATATAACCCAAATAAACAAAAAGCCCTGAGGGTGGGCTAGATCAAGGTCATATATTTCACCAGATTTTTTAGAGGGGGGGGGGGGGGTGTCCAAGATAGGGTCCAGAATGGTGGGGAGGACTAGTTTAGCTCTTTTATATATTTCTGCTAAAAATTAGTAGAAATTTTAGGATTTCAGAGAGGGGGTGGGATCTAGCCCCAATTCCCCCCTCCTCCCATGACGTGAAGGGGTCCTCTATTAATTTAAGGTCTCTTAATCCACCGTAATCAAATACGCAGTAACCATCAAAAGCAGGTTTCAATTTTTCATTTTTTAAACAATGCAATCATAAATTCGCTACACGTCACGATCGTACGAGACGGCCCAACAAGCGGTACGTACGTGACCCTCATCAAAACACAACTTTTCAAGACTGTTTGTGTACCCTATTTTTGCCGATGTAGGGGATTGGCGATGGGCGAGGGGTCAACACTTTTTACTTCCCCTCATTTTGCGACTGCCTGATGGCAGGCACGTAGCCTGTCTGCTCCGTTGTTTTCGGACGCATTGGGTTGCCAAGGGCGAGAGCGGTGCGCTCCCATTGGTCCATCCCTCTCCGGATGACCTCGCTGATTGGTCGATTAACGTCCAATCGGGAGCCATCTTGGAATGTCAGCTGTTCGCACGTGATGACATTTTCGTTCTAATTGAGAGAAAAAAACGAGTTACGAGGCTCTTCTGACATGGGTGCTGTCGTGTAGACTTGTTGTGTTTTCAACAATTTTGCTTTTGGTGGACGAACAATGAAAACACTCCAATTAATATGATAAAGTGTGCTGCTAAAAAAAGAGGACCATCGCAATCTAGTCAATATCAAAAGTGGTGTAGAACATTTTGAGTAGTTGCTTTTGATTTTTTTTTTTTTTTAAATTTGCATCGAGTACTGATTATTCCATGGCTAAACAACAAGTGACACAGTTTCAACTTGACCGACTCGTCACCAAGCTCGGCGATATTATTATCATGCCGAAAATGAAAAATCTGCAGATTTCTGCAGATTCTATATCGCTGACTCCCTTGGAAGAGACGTTTGTCCAGGACGAAACCATCACTAACCACAGTTTGAGCGAGCAAATTGGTACGTTATCCCTGGTTATTCCTCAGTTTGAAAGGGCCACGAAAAAAAGGTTAATTAACGAGGTGAAAAATAGTATAATGCTAGAAAACTATGCTTGATAAATATCAGCTGGACACAATGGAATGATGGCTTGTGTAATTTTTTTTTTAAAGTAATTAACACTGATTGTTCCTCACTTTGAAAATGTTCACAAAAATGTTTAATTAACCAGGCGAAAAATATTATAACCCTCGAAAACTATCCCTTCTTTATGCAAGAGGAGCGTGCCATATCAGCAGGACACAATGGAATGATGACTAACATGATTTATGCAATATAGAGTAATTTGCACTCTGAGCAGCTGGCAGAAGTACAGTTACTTAACCCAAGAGTACGTGCCAAAATTACTCAGGAAATTGCAAGATGTGATTAGTTGCCCCGAGCGTCGTTAATTACTTACTGGCATTATACTAGCCGGATCTTTATTTAGAAAATACTTAGTTCCAGTTTCACATGTTAAAACCGGCTAATGGCTTATGTAATTTAAAGTAATTAACACCCTGAGCAGTTGGCAGAAGTTCAGTTAATTAACCAAGAGTACATGCCAAAATGTCCCAGGAAATTGAAAGATTTGATTAGTTGCCTTAGGCCGTTGTTAATTAGTTACAAAGGTCCGAATCTTTATTTCAAAAGTACTTAGTTTCAGTTCCACATGCTAAAACCAGCTAATTGTTAAACGTTTCTTCCAGATTTCCTGAACAGCACATCGAGCATGGACGAAAATGAAGACGACACAATTTCTTTAACTTCGTTATCATCGTCCATCGAAAGAATGCTGCTAGAAAACATCGCCGCCGTGGGCTGTCGCGAGATCCTCATTCCAAATGACATGACCGGTAAAGTGGCCGAAGACGTGGTGGTAATATCCGAAAACGAGCCGTGCGGCCTGAGAGGCTGCATCGTCTACGTGAATTACGAAGAGAAAGGAGTTTGCCGGAGCATCGGCAAAATCAGCTGTGATCCATGTTCCGTGGCCACGTTCGAGGTCGTCCTCACCTTCAGACAAGATTCGACCAGTTGGCTGAGTTTGTTGCCGTTGAAGGGATGTTGGAAGAAATTCAGAAGATCCACGGTGGTGCTGAGCTCCAGATATGATCTCATCAAGAATAAATTGTATCGCTCGAACCAATAATTGGCGATTGTCAACTTCCTATTTCAAATCTATTTTTTACTTGAACTTATCAGAATTTAAGGAAGTGTCCTCTTTTTTTTTTGCTATTCAACAATCGCTTTGTTCTACATTTCCCATGTCAGAAGGCTGGTAACTCGATAAAGGCACTACTGGCACGTAAGATGTGCAGCTTTAACTCGGCAGAATAGTTTTTTACATTTAAATCCTTTATCCTAGTCGACTCCTAAACGAGATTCACCTTTTTACAAATTCTCTTGGTCTCAGTTGTTGTATGCAAGTTTTTCATACCAATTTCCTTTCTCCACTCTATTATTAACTTTCAAATTTGTAGAGCTTGCCATGGTGCAATGGAGCGTGGAAAGATATTGCATAATGCTCACATGCGTTCGTAACATGCTGCGATGTAATTAGTGATTTTTTAATGAAATACCGACGGAGCTTTCATTTTGCAGATTCAAGCTAAATTCAAAAACAAATTCTTGTCTTGAAAACTGGTGAATCGAAAAAAAAAGGCAACTTTAAAAAGTATTTCTTTGTTTGTAATGTAATTCATGAATGTCAACGTTTTAGTTGACCAAAATGGAAATTCGTTACACTTATCCATTGGCTTGCTGTTTGTACTTGTATTTTGATACTGTAATTTTTACAAAAAAAAATAATTAAAAATAACTTAATTCCTACTGTTGTACTGTAATGTATTTTGCAGACTGTTCTGTTCTTAATTTATTGTTTCAAATTTTTGACTAGGTCGACAGATGCTCGTACGGACCCCGAAGACCACAGCGGCCACGTGCAGTTCGAGGGAAAGGAGACAAAGAAATAAGAAGACTCAAATTGTTGGTGCAGCGAACCAACATCTTAGATTCACTCAACGCGTATTTCAAGAATGTGCGGAAAATGTAAAGGAAACTGGCTACGCCACTCTGGTTCGCCCTATGTTGGAATATCGTGCACCCGTTTGGAACCCTCACAGGATGGTTCATATTCAGGATATAGAGATGGTCCACCGTAGGGCAGCCAGATTTGTTAAGGGCAGTTATCAACATTCTGCGAGTGTGACAGAAATGCTCCACTCTCTAAATTGGGACACTGAGGTCCAGACGCGAAACCTTATCAATGGGGTTACTCAAACGTTTTAATCTTTCGTCTAATTCACATCTTGTTTCCCATATATTAACGCCTAACGGCCACTCTAGAAGTAGACATAATCACTCAAATCCTTTGACCGAGCTTCGTGCCAAGACGGATGCTTACTATTGGTTCTTTTTGCATGCGATCGATGGAATAGCCTACCTGGCGATTCTCCTGATTTGGCAAAAATTCAATCTAACAATGATGTCTAAGTCGCTACTGACGTAGGAGCATTCTCCTGAAATTGGGTACGACCCCCTACCATATTGCATTTATTTGCTGACTGTAGGGTACTGAGTTGAATTGAATTGAGAAGAAGAAACATGGTAGCGGCCGATTTTTAGAGGAACTAATCTAGTATTTGCCTGGATGTAACTTTGGAAAACTGCGAAAACCAATTGGGATAATCAACATTGCAGACAGGTAACATCGTCTCCTGACATCAGTACCATAACTAGGAGGCCTCCTCAATGGTCCAAATTTCTGCTTTTTGACTTAATGCCAAGTTTTTTTTTTCAGTATACGGTGCCGATGCTGGCGGTCGGGTGGGTTACGTGCTTGCCTCTCGGTCCTAAGGTTTGGGGTTCGCTCCCGGTCCTGGTCGGTGAGAATTCTTACGGATGGGAGAAATTCCCTAAGTGGTTGCTCTTTCGGATGAGAGTTTAAACCAAGGTCCCATGTAGATTGTTGCACGTAAAGACTCGTTCCCTGGCGTTGAAGCCCTCGTGTTGCGGAAATAGGCAAATCAACAAAACAAAACTGCCTGGGATGCCGTTGATTATAAAAACCACCAAATCAAGTCACTTGATACTGTGCTTAAATGAGTGAACAACAACATCAAATTATGATGGTGCTGGGAAATGGAATAACTACCAGTGCAGTGCTAACAGTTCATCACAATCTTTATACAGTAATTATTAATTAATTAATACAAGAATGAACACCGACTGTTCTATCATCATTTGTACGCTAACTTCTCTGAATAATGCTTGATCTAGGGCTTCTTTGTCTTACTGCACCAGCTGTCGACGTAAGCAATGTATTCCTTACCAATGAGCAACATACAAATGCTAGAACTTAGACTGAAGATAACTCGAACAAATCCTCCTTCGGGTAAAACAGACTTGGTGACTGCCCATAAAAGTATTGAGCCGAAATTGAATATCAACGCTCCGTAAACGCTGTACATGATGCGAAAATATGGAGTAGTTGCTCTCAAATGTCGGGAATTGTACAAGTACAAGCCGCTACCCAAATGGGCGTTGAAGAGCAGACAATTGGCCACTGTGTATTTGCTCTGGGGGAAGATGCTGCAAGGGTAAGATTAAAGTTTTCATCATTATCTATGATTAGGAGACAGCATGCCAGGAAGGGTGACAAACAATGTAAATACCTCTCTAGAAAGTACGGTTTGAAAATGTGAAGCGAAAATGTCGTATAACTCGCAGCACCGATTGTTGGGATGTACGAATACAGTAAACAGCTCGATGTTGGTTTTTTAAATTGTCCCACACACCGGAAAATTCTTGAATAAAATGGTACAGATTCCTCGGACGCCATTTTTTTCTTGAGCATCTCTCGTATAAATGCCGATTTTCATCGATTGTACTTATCGCTGAAATAAGAAGCTGTGAAAAGGACGTTGTATTCATGACTGAAACGTACAAGCGATAAAATGCGGCGCTTAAATCCATTAAAAACGTTTTGCGCATGCGGGGTTCGTTAACGGAAGTGACGTTTTCGTTACGTCACTTGATGTCTGCAGCTGTCTTTCCTGCTACTTTATTAATGCTGATTTTCATTGATTGTACTCATCGCTTAAATAAGAAGCTGTTAAATTGGTCGTTGAATTCATTGCTGAAACGTACAAGCGATAAAATGCGACGCTTGAATCCATTAAACGCATTTTGCGCATGCGGGGTTCGTTAACGGAAGTGACGTCACTATAACTTCTGCAGCTGTCTTCTCATGCTACTCTACTCCTGAAATCAAGTTAAAACTGGTAATGTGTGATTACAAATATTATGCACAAGAATACAGTAACTATTACTGTTATTCCATAGTCGCGTTTGCTGTATAGTACTTTGGCATAGTACGAAATCTGCATGTAAATATGTTCTACATTCTTTTCATTGTTCAGTGGTTTAATTTTTGCCATATGTATGATGTGTAAGCCAAATTTTTGTTGTATACTTCAATTATTCAAACTCATCAATTCATGAGGAATCAGCTGTTAAATCCTAAATGTAAATGATGTTAATTCACCAAAATGTTTCATTGAAACTTAGTTGCAGAAATCTGGTGGGCATCCATCCACATATCACAAACATATTTGTGAAACCCTGTTTCAGTTTTATGAAACAAGCAGAGTGTATCAGTTTTAATATGTGCTTTTTGGATATTGTACTTTCCTGAGTCATGAAAGACAAAATGTGCATTGCTGTCAGCTAGTGGTGAATCCAAAACTAAAGCTCAAAGTGAGAAAACTGTCTCTGTGTGCTGAGCGGCATAAGATATTAGGGAAAAAACATAAACTCTCTTGTGTATATTGAAAATTGAGCAGGCTGACAATTTCTCATGGGGTATTTGGCCAAGAGGTTGTTTGGACAAGCATATGTGGTAATTAAAATGAATAAATATGAACTTTTGTCTGGGTTGCCAATTACCGTATTTTACGGACTATAAGACGCACCTTAATTTTGAAGCAATTTTTTATAGTCCGCATCATTGAAGACCTTATGAGTATAAGACGCACCTGAATTTTGGAGGCACTTTTTTGAAGAAAAAAGTGCGTCTTATAGTCCGTAAAATACGGTACTAAGCGCATATGCATTGTGGGATTCAGTCCAACTGGCAATTGGTACTATAGTTTTTTTTGTGGATATGGTCATTGGGATTTGGTTGTATTCTTTGGTAATTTAGTATAGAAGTGACGACAAGAAGGAACACGATTATATAAAAAACAACTAAAAACTATTCTTTTAAAAAATAATTTCTGACTCTTTAGAGAATTGTTGTGGTAATTATTCGTGTGAAGGCTCCTTGAAAATATAAAGAGTGAGCCTTGGAATCCTTGAAACATGCTTGGATTTTCCCCAGCAAATTAGCTGGACACTAATTGGCCAGCATATGTGATAAACACCATGACAGCTAGCATTTTTAAAATTTTAAAGCAATATTGGTGTGGTATGTCAATTTTTTTTTACAAAATAACAGCCTTATAAAATTATAATGTATTTCATTTTTTCTATTGTTTTGTTTTTGTGCTAATTGCTAATCACACTGGAAACCCTGGACTCTAAATCTCAAATATTAAGAATCTTTAACTAATAAAAATGCTATAAACATTGCAAACATCAGTATTTATTATCATTTTTACATTAAATACCTACAAAGACAAACATGTTGTAAAAAAAACCTTTATTTTCATTCCTTTGTATGGTAAATTGGTAAATTAAATAATGTTCGGTGATGAAGATATGTGCGCATTGTATACGAAGAGGATACATTTATTTATCCTGATTATTTGAGATTTTCAATAGTTTGGTATATCCAGTCGAGATAATGTTGCACGTGAATGTACACTCCTGGTCTGTTGGGTTGAGCACATCCATCACCCCAACTAACAATTCCCAAAACGAGTAGGTTATCTGAAAAATTAGTGAAATTGTTTCTCTGATTTAGTTAATCAACAACCACTGGTTCTGTTCAATGACAATTTTTAATTAACTTACCATTGACATTGCATACTAGTGGTCCACCACTGTCCCCTCTACATGAATCTATCCTGCCATCCCAGTGTCCTGCACAGATCATGCCTTCATTCACCGAAGAATAGTTCTTGTAAACTTCTCGACATTCTGCCGTTGATAACAATTCAACTACAGCTGATTGAAGCACTGCCGAAGTGTTATTTGAATTGCCTGTAAGTAGAAGATCCTTGTTTCAGGAACCAAATGAAAATTTCACATTTGTGGGAGTTTCTCATCGCCGAGGTCGACAAGCCCGTCATTGGTGCCGATTTCTTGGATCACTTTGTGCTACTGGTCGACCTCAACGCACGGTCCCTGATCGACCGGTGTGGTGTATTACCATCCGCAGGTGGTGTTCCCCACCCAGAAACCACACAGCTTGTTCCAGGTGTATGTGGTGTAGTCCGAGTTGGTATGCACGCAGGACGCACGTGCGAACCAAATGCGATGCCCGCACTTTTGACAGATTTTAGCTTAATTATGGCAATGTCGTTGTCAAAGCCATGTGCTGCAAAAATGAAATTTTTACAAATGGGGTCCTCGTGTCTTTAGAAATGTTAGTTGCGAATGTCAAATATACCTTTATGTTTTGGATGAATAATCAACTTGTCAATCTCGTAGTTATTTTCGTGTTCATCGAGCGACGCTATGTCATAATCACCGGTAGTAATTCTAAATAAATTCAGTGGTATCTCTTTCCTAAGAGGATTAGAATTACAAAAAATAATTATGCTGGTTGACAGTTTTGGAAGTGTAAATTTGTATCACATATTCTTACTTGAAACAGTGAGCGGCAGTTAGTATAAGCAGGGGTGTTAATATAACTCCACTGCAATGATGTTGATAATGACCGTCCTTACGTACGGCAATTTCAACCTGAAAATGTTATTATGCAGAATGTGAGAATGAAATTTGAGTAAGTTTCAACTTGTCATCGGTGTGTTCCCGGAATGTCACAGAATTTGGATACAAATGTGATGGAAATGTGTTCCTCTTGAAACTTCCTTTTGAAATAATTGTACCATTTTATATAAGTGACCTAAAACCTACCAGAACTCACTGTCATTGTTAAATGTTAATGATATTCAAGGTAAGACCGGAAAGTTCGGTGAATGGTCCAAGTGTGGAAATTTGATGCAAACGAGAAACATGTGTCGGCATGCAAATTGAGCGTTGACATGTAAGCTAAAAGAATGTGTAACATGCGCAGACATTTCGTGAAGTTTCAGGGTCATTTAGCAGTTGTCAGCAGACCTTGTCAATTCGTGTCGTTGCAGGTACAAAATGGAGCAGAGAGCCAACATGAAATTTTGCTTTAAACTGGGTAAATCTGCAACGGAAACCCACGAAATGTTGCAAAAAGTGTACTGGGACGAAGCTGTGACTCGAAAAAGCGTTTACTGGTTTAAGCGTTTCCGGGAAGGACGCGAATCTCTTGAAGACGAACCCCGTTCTGGGGCCGACCACCACTAGCACACGCCAAAACATCGAACGAGTTCGCGAGCTTCTCCAAAACGATTGTAAAAAACTTGTATGTTGCAGTCAGAAATAGCATGTCATTGGTTGACATGACAAATAAAAATCTACTTATGTTCATTAAACTAAAAAAAAAAAAAAAAATTCATGGTACTTGTATTCAGCACAGTACCTGCCATGGTTGCGAACCATAAGTTGCCGAATCCCCACCCACTACTCTGCTCTCCAACGATGTGATTCCACTGGGTTGGGACCAACATCCATCAGACCCAAAAACCAGCTGCTGCATCTTTACTTGCGAGTTCTCGTTGACATATAAATAAGAAAATGTAATTGCACGTTTTCCTGCAATGATTTTAGACATTTGACAAATCAGTTTGATGCTAGTCTCGGAAACTTTTTTTTGTTTCTAACGCAAACTTCTACTTGCCCTTTCGCTTGTTCATTGTGCAAATGAACGGCAGCTTTAATTTGCAGTCCACTATTTTCAGGGATGGGGTTCCTTGAAATGGAGTAAGTGTGACTGCCCAACACTTAGGTCTTCTATCTAATGAGATTGTCACATCATTGAAAAACCTGTTACGCGCGATGGCAATGTGCATTTACAACTGTCTTACCTAATTTATCCGTAATTTTCTTAACGTGAGCAAAAGTAACATCTGTAAATATTAAATTACACAAAGATTTAGTATGAATTTACATCCGATAACATTTTTAAAAAAAAATATTTTGAAAACCAGTCATTAAAAGCTTTGTTACTTTAAATATAATATAAACCACAATATGTACAGAAATTCATCTGTTGGCAGCTGCTAAGTCATAAACAATTTCTTGTAAATCATTGCACATGTTTTACGGACATTGAAAAGCTGCAGCTATCACATGACATGCAGTATACCGTAGAAATGTATCATACAAGACAGTGGTAAATATGAACATACAATTCCGTCCTGCCTGACAACTGGTCAATGGATTTTTGATGCAGCCTCATCGGTTTGTACTAGTGCGTTTTATTTCAATTCAACTCAGTACCATACAGTCAGCAAATGAATGCCATATGGTGGGGGGTCGTACCCAATTTCAGGAGAATGCTCCTACGTCAGTAGCGACTTAGACATCATTGTTAGATTGAATTTTTACCAAATCAGGAAAATCGCCAGGTAGGCTATTCCATCGTCTAATCGCATGCAAAAAGAAGGACCAATAGTAAACATCCGCCTTGGCACAAAGCTCGGTCAAAGGATTTGAGTGATTATGTCTACTCCTAGAGTGGTCGTTAGGCGTTAATATATGGGAAACAAGGTGTGAATTTGGAGAAAGATTAAAACGTTTGAATAACCCCATAAATAAGGTTTCGCGTCTGGACCTCAACGTGTCCCAATTTAGAGAGCGGAGCATTTCTGTCACACTCGCAGAATGTTGATAACTGCCCTTAACAAATCTGGCTGCCCTACGCTGGACCATCTCTATATCCTGAATATGAACCATCCTGTGAAGGTTCCAAACAGGTGCACAATTTTCAAACATAGGGCGAACCAGAGTTGCGTAGCCGGTTTCCTTTACATTTTCCACGCATTCTCGAAATACGCGTTGAATGAATCTAAGGCGTTGGTTCGCTGCACCAGCAATTTTTGTGTAATGGTTATTCCAAGAGAGGCTTTTGGTAATATGTGCTAATCGGTATTTTGTAGGTATATGTATTATGTTACGTCTGGTTTCAGTTTGAATTGACAAGATGTGGAATGGTGTTGTTAATAATCTTGCAATACAATTGTTTGCACCTAAGCATCTAGCTTTTCTCCATCTTTTATGGATTTTTTCTTGATGGTATCACCAGAACTTGTCTGGGTCTGTTAAAAAAAATATCAGTCACATATAGTGAGTGTTATTCAAGACTACTCACCCCTATTCATCTCCAAAAGCTTTTGTATGCGACGGATGTCGTTTTCTGTTTGAATTTCGTATAATCGACCATTGTTTGTGATATTGCAATGAATGATAGCTTCATCGTGTGTGCCAGTCATTGCACTTAATTCTACTCGATATTTCGTATCATATTCTGAATCGGGAAGTGGTGATGCTAGATAAAATAGAAATGTCATCATTTTTGTATTTAACAAAGTTGTTTGTCTGAAAAATGTATCTTTTTTTTTCTAAAGCTATATCGTATGAGCTAAAATCGTGCACTTACCATATAATTCTTTCCAATGTGTGATCAAAATGTAGAAATTGAATATAAGCCATCCTAATTTACATTTGGCATGTAGCCGCATATAACTCAAAGTTGGACTTCTCAGCATAATTGCTGTTAACCAAACCCTTTGACTACTAAAAACTGAATTGTTGTTTTTTGATGCCACTCTCCCTGTGAACTTTCTCGATATTTATATTAAAGATTATCAAAATAACTGATCTTCTTAATTCACTTCAGTTCTAAAACTGGTTCTTATTCAATGCATGCCCTTAATCGTCTTACATTGCAAACTTTTGGCCAAGCTCTGTTATCTTCATTTCGTGGTTCATCAGATTGTTTAATGTCAGTCGAAAAAACTCGCTTTTTATATTTCCGGGCAGTAACTTTTTTTTTGTGAAGATTTCTGTTCAATTCGGTTTGTTCGTGTAATTTGATGGAAATGGAAGGACTTTCATATTTTAACCTAGATTTATTAGTTAGGCTACATACAACTACAGTACACTATAATGAACAACATGGAATCATTTATATTTAGTATAGCTTTTTAAATAAAACCTTGGCAAAAAAAAATAAGAAATTTTCAGTTCCAGGTGAAATAATCTTATTCGGCAAAATAAAAACTTGTTTGTTTAAATCGATTTTTTATGTTTTTATAAACATTTTAGTTTAGACATCGGCTACATTAGTGGCACTGACAGGCATTTTAATTATACATTTACGTTTTTCTCCCACTATTTGGTATTTAAAGCAACATTTTATTAATGTACGTAACCATTTCTTCCATTTAGAATGCATGTACCTGTATGCAAAAATAAGATTTATTCACGAAATGAAGAAGTTGATTTTAAAAAAATTGTTAACATATCTTTCCCATAAAGTTGTAGTACAAATTTTAAGACGTTTTTTGAAGAAATTTTACACTAAACAATAGAAAACAAACTAAAATACCTCATTCTCGATATCGTAATCTACAATTATGCAAAAACTGGATTTTCATCTAAAAATTTATTTCTTCTAAATATGTGAAAATAACTCCATGCAATTTGTGATAAATTTTATCCTCGTGAACAAGATTTCAAACCTAATTATTGAGAAATTTCCCAATCCAGTCATAAACCAAATTTGAAAATTCCCGCCTAAATGAGCAATGTGACCGTTTAAGTGCATGACGTCCAAAAATTCCCTAAGCCATTTCTTTCCAGCTTAATAGATAATTAAGGAAGCCTTTCAGCAAAGCGAAAATTATAATTATTAAGAATTCACACGATGCGTCGTACTTGCAGTAATTTGCATTACTTGTACTAATTTTAAATCGATATTTATGTAAATTGTGAATGCACTGGTTCCATTAATCAGCGGCTGGGCCCCATGTCAAATGAGATAAAATGGCGGATGTTGAAGTCCATTAAGTTGCTGTTGCTAATGACTTCTGATATTCTTCAAGTATGCGGCGATTTAGGAAACATATGGACGGCATCGTCGATTAATTTCTTCTTCGGTGCATTCGAGATCCAATGTAAGTTATTCAAATACTTGTAGGCTTTTGGCTAAATTTAGTTTGATGCGTCACAGCAAGACCAGCCATCTTGGCTTAGGCTACATGTCGGCAGTGTACGCAGTTTTGTTGCTATGAATGGAGTATGACTTGGCTACAACTTTACCAAATTGTACAGAATTTTGCAACGGTGCAGTCATATTAATCCAAGCTCGTTATATTCAATTTGAGATATAGTTCGATACGTTGACCAACAGGTACGTGCAACGAGTGCCAGCTAGCACTTGAAAGAAAATCTGTTCGAATATGCATGATAGTCACATACGATAGTCCCGGTAGTTATCGTTAATTTAAAAAAATATTCAGCTCTATCAGAAAATTGAATTTATGCTTTACTTGCGAACATCAATTTGAAAACGAAAAAAAAATTGTTGAGTTGTATTTAAAGGGGGTCGATCATGACATGGCGTCTGTGTTTATTTGTAGTATTTTAAAGTTTCACAAGCATATGTTCATAGTAAGCAGGAAATTAACCAGACCCTACCCGATTTGTTAAGATCTTTATGATTCATATTGTTAACTGATAGGTCATTTAAGGCCACCAGATAAGATCATGCCAAAATAAGCCTACACTAGCTATAGAATGCTAATTTAGGTCAGACAAGTTTTGGCCAAGTTGAAGCAAGCCCCAGCAGCTGCGTGTAATGGTGCTTGGTTTCTGCTGTCAGGCATGGAATTCCTGTTGAAATAAAGCAGCATCTATTGCTCAATTGCCCCGCTGCTACGAAGTTCAAAATACGTGACTTTGGTCTGTTGCAAGTTACTGAGCCATATGTTAAAGGTTGCACTAATGCGTTTCTTTGTTTTTGTAGATCGGACGGGACATGCAGCAACCACGTAAGCTGTAAATGCAATTTTTACTTCCACGTAGATTGCAGTCATGTCTTCAAGCTCTGTTTGTAGCGAGTTGGGTGGAGATAAACTCGGCCCCATAAGCGGCTGCGAGAATGCAAGCGATGGCAGTCTTAGCAAAAGAGCTAAACTTTTATCGAACGAAGTGCAAATTCACGGCCAGAACACGCGACGCGGAGGCATGCCCATGCCGCCTTCTTTACTTGCAAACCTTCCACAAGAGAATGGACCTCCTATGTACTATGCCTGCGTGACACCTTCTGGAGATGTCTTTCACACGACGCACCATCGCAACCGAAGTTTAGATTCAGCGATACGACAAATTCCTGTCCACGTTGCTACGGTGTCTCCGTCATCAAACTTGCCCGCCTCCAGCCGAGGACATCGACGTGTTGGCTCCTTAGGTGTGGCTCACCGAGGAAGCATATTTACCTGCGCGTCAATAATGCCGGCGGAATCTTGCGTCGATCCAAGTCTATCGAACGTTGACGCTTATACCGTCCCTTACAGTCCAAGCCAACCGTCCCCTGTTCCTCATTATAGTGGTGGAAACAACCATGGCAAAAGCAGCCATGATCAGGGCAGCATGGGTTCTGACGACAGCGGAATCTGCAATTCCGATGACAGTGATAAGCTTGATAGAACTACAGACCCTTTGCCGGAGAGCCTGATGGATGCGACAGAGAATCAAGAGTCAGGCTCCTGCAATGGCATTGTGGAGTTGGACTCGGTGTCTCCGGATGCAGTTGCGGAGATGGAAGTTGAAGAGGAGTCGCCACCGAAGGCTCCTATCTCATTTGCGAAGCCTTTAAATAAGCGGTTATCTTCGGGAAATCATACATTTCACAATGGCCATGTACAGCCACCGAAAGAATCTTTGCTTCTCAGACTTTTTGAGTCCAAAATGTTTGATATGTCCATCGCTATAACACACCTGTTTAATTCAAAAGAACACGGAGTTCAAACATACATAGGTAAGTTAATCAAAATACATTCTGCTGTTGATTGCTGGTCATTTGCGTTCCAAAATGCACTACAGGCAACTTGCCATTCTAAAATTTATATTAAAAGTTCTAGTGGCTTATTTTAAGGCTAAAATGCATTTCTGTTTTTTTAGAAACACTAGACTTTCTTTGGTTTAAATGTAATTGATATCCAAATGCAGACAAATTATTTATTAAAGTTTGGATTTTGATATTTCATTTTTTCAATTTAGTCAAATTTAGTCATCAAAATTGAAGTATATTTTGTTTTTTTTACGCTTGATTTTTTCATTATTGCTTACTTTATTAACATATTTGACATAAAACCTTAATATGATTGTTTTAAACCTAATATTTTAGAAATTATGGCTTTCTAAACATTTGTTTCCGAAAGGCAACAGTGGGTCGCTAGTCCTAACTTTTTTGCTAAAAGGCTTATATGGTTTTGATCGTAATTCATAATTTAGTGAAGAAATTTTCAAAATTTCTCTTGAATTTCATCAGTTGTAAATGTGATTTGTAGCTACAGTAGACAAAAAAAGTATGGAAGCACCCAATATTTTTATGTTTAATGGTAAAATAATTTGCAAATAAATGT
>JAUJYV010001074.1:0-22408 GCA_033995625.1 Ophyiulus pilosus
CAGGGCACATCTCCTCCTCGCCGCGGCACTTCTCCTCCTCGTCGCGGCACATCTTCTCCTCGTCGTGGCACATCTCTTCATCGCCGCGGCACATCTCCTCGCTCGGCACATCTCCTCCTCGCCGCGGCACATCTCCTCCTCGTCGCGGCACAACCTTGTGAAATATTTAAAGAAAAATAATTAAGTGAAGTGTTTACATCATTATTAAAATTGGAGTGCATACAACCATCTTTAAATTACAAGTCCAGGCTCGGCGTAGTTGGTCAACTTCATATCTTAAATAACAATAAATGGAGAATGTATTTATCATATATGACATAGAATCGTAAAAGATTTTGCTGAATGCCCATTCAGTACTAAGCCACTTACGGTGCAGTGTCACATATGGGTATGTAGCACAATCTTACGTTGGGGTTTGTCCATCACTGCTCCTTCATTCCTAAAAAAAACATTGAATGGAGTAATTACCAAGTTAGTCAAAGGACCGTAGAAATCTTTCTTAAACATATGTTCATCAACCGCTGAGGTACTTACGGTATGGTGACATATCTGGTGCGGTGGCGCTGTGGCACATCTCCTCCTTGCTCGCCCATCTAAGAACACATCTAATTAAGACTGTGCTTAATGTATTACCAATGAAACGCATACAACCGTTATTGAATAGCTGGTCCAGTGATGTGGCTCGTCCACCGTTGCACCATCTTCAAACATTTCATTAAAATAAAATTGAGACAGAATTTAATGTATTAGTCAAAGGGCTACAGCATTTTTTAAATGATCATCAAGCGCTGAGCCTCTTACATCGTAGTGGCACATCTGTGGCAGTGGCACTGCAGCGCCCACAATCGCTAAACCATCTTCGTACCTGAAATAGCGAATGATGTCTTTTCTAAGACAGTATCTACTGAATTACAGTAGACTAAATCAAGCACGGCAGAAAAGATCATACCAACAGTTAAGAGAATCTCTCCAAATTTGCGTTCTACCTTACAGATACTCGAAACGAACACCACTGAAAATTGTGGCAAGCATCTGAAGATGAGTTGCCACTTCTTCGCTAGCCTCCACTGTCACCAGGCAAGCTAACCCCAAGAACCACAGAATTTACCACAGCTCCGGTAAATAAGCATGGAGACAGTCGCGGTAATATCTACTGTGAGATGGTTGCACGATGGGGTGGACATGTGGAGTAATTGTGAGGTACACCGCAAACTTGATGAGATTCTCTAATGACTGATATGCTCCTTCTAGCGGTACCTGCCTTGGTCATCATATACTACAGATTAAAAAATCCCCAGAGGGATTGATGAATGACCCATCGCTTAAGCACTTACGATTTGGCGGCATCACCAGTGAGTTGTCACTTTTGGCACTGGAGTACATCTGGGGCTGGGGCATGTTGACAACCCATCTACTTTGCTTATACAAAACAAAAGACAATTGTTTAATGGTGCCATAAAGCATGTTAGTATGCAACAACAACAACAAGTATGCCCCCAAAAACATATATACCGGTATATATGGCACACATACAGAGAAACAGTTTTCTACCTATCATCCTTAATTTTGATATCTCGCATATGATACCGGGAGCGACCCGATAACATATGAAAGTTTAATTTGTCAACAGAAAGTGCAAGAAGGTCACTGAATTTATTATATGACAACAACAGCATCTGAAGTCATGCAAGTCATTTACAATGGTTCATACCAACATGTAACATCTATACAAGGTCATCAAAATGGCATTTTGTAAATATCAAGACATTTGGCCATTATGTCTTGACATTTTATGCACATATTTTCAGCCTTTAAGCTATTTTTTGCACATTTTAACTCAAACTTTAAACTTCTTTGTCCGGTTCCTTGTTCCGTTACTGGTTTTCACATTTGCGGCTTCTGTAAATAGAAAAAAATGAACATTTTGAAGTAAAACAATACCAAGCAACTGTTGTTAACAAACTCTTTGATGCTCTTGTTAAGGATGGTTTTTGTTCTCTTACAAGCGCATTGTTATCATGCACAACGTCTTCAGAGTATATTAAATCGACAAATATAGACAAACAAGACTAATTCCTCTGTTAACAAAAACGAACTGTTAAGTTCCGTAAACTTTCGTTAGCATTATAAAACCATTTTGAGTCTGTTGTCACACTCATTTAAAGTCACTTAACAATGTTATCGTGATCTTCCTTTGACATTACTTTATCATCCCTTAAAATTCTATCAGTGTCTATCATTTGCTTTTGAATGATAGCAATGTCTTTCAAGGACACTTAATTGACAGTTTGACACTTGTCAATTTCATCAACGGCCATTGAAAGGATAACGTTATACCAATATGGTCTCTTGCCGCTTCAAGACCTAAACGTTTACAATATTATCTTTTTTGGTTTTTTCCTCTATGTAGTTAGGTTAGGCTGGGTTAGTTTAGGTTAGGTTAGGTTAAACATCTGCCCCAGCACTTGTCACTCGCTTCTTTTTATTCAAAAAAAGATTTTGAGCTAGACAACTTTAATAGACAGTTTGAGCCATCCAACGTTAACGAAACGATAACGGTAACGATAACGAGAAAGGCAGGAAGCCCGGAATGGTATTGGAATGCCATCTTTCGCATTGTCATTGATATTCCGGACCGCCACCGCTTTTTCTCGTTATCGTTACCGTTTCGTTAACGTTATCGTCTCGTTAACGTTGGTTGGCTCAAACTGTCTATTAACGTTGGCTAGCTCAAAATCTTTTTGGGAATAAAAAGAAGATCAGTGTGGGGGCAGATGTTTTACCTAAACTAACCTAAACTAACCTAACCTAACTACATTGTGTAAAAAAAAACCAGAAAAAAAACTAACCTAACCCTCATGGGAAGCCCGGAAGCCATAGGGTAGTCCTTGACATTCCGGGTTGCCAGCGCTGTTTCTCGTTATCGTTATTATCGTTTCGTTAACGTTGGATGGCTCAAACTCTTTAATATCAGCTGGAAACACGCAACTCGCGAAATGTGCAGATGCAAAAAGTTAAAGGATTAATTTTCTGCTTGGGTAGAATTGGTTGCGTGCCCGTCCCTTTTGTTTTCAGATAATAAATTGTATACATGATTCATACATATGCAATATTCCCTTTAGATCATCATCTGTCCCTTCAGACTGTGGATAACAATTTATGTGAAATATGTTTTGTAACTTCAACTGAGTATTTATGATTTTTTACAGACTATACTAAATCATTTTGATTCGTGAAAGCCTATGAGAAGCAGTTTTAAGCATGCATCTGCTAAGTATGCTTATTCAGGGCTCATATCAGGGACAGAATCAAGGGGCTCCTCTTCCCAAATACTATTTTTTGAAAAGGACCCCCAAATGCGGAAAACAATCTCCCCTCATTCAAATTGGAGAATTTCAGTGGAAAAAACAAGACTTGGGAACAAAAATTCTAAGAAATTATCATTCTCAGAAAATATATACAGTTTGTGCACCTCCAATACAAATTCCCTAATCCGCCCCTGATACCATTACGAGAAATTGTGGAAGGTGTACATAAAAACTATTTGATGTTATTTTTATAGACTGCCAGTACTTAGCAAATTAATCTCTTAGTATGAAAAATTGATGTGATATAGTTTTATTTCGTTCACTTTCCTAACCTCAGAATGTAATCAATTTTAATTGTTTTAATGGGTGATTATTGATTGGACATTTTTCGTATTACTTGTATGGATAGCTTTGATAAAATCGTGACCATTACAAATACTGTTATAACAAAAGCAGAGTCAAACAAACAGTTCCATAATGTCGATACAAAAGCGACATCATGATAATGGAAGAGTTTTAATTTCATGGGCTCAGCCCAAAGATGAAATTCAGAATGGCTATCCAGCTCTTAGTCTACCTGGATTTCGAAGTTTTATGGATCCTAAAAAGTCAACTTTTCGAAAAAAAATTTGGTTCATTATTTTTCTGTGTTGCTTTTGTGTATCAATTGCCCAAATTTCTGAACGAGTTCGATATTATCTCACGTATCCAATTTCCATGACGTTAGCCATTGAGAAGAGCTATAATGGATTGAAATTTCCAAAAATTTGCATTTGCAGTCAACATGGATTTACCACTGCTGCAATTGGGAAAGCACTGAAAGATATTAACAGTACAACATTCGCAGATTTGATTAAAAGTGGCAATATGACGTTAGAGGAGTTATGGAGTATATCTGGAGCGGAATTGGATACATTTCTTGAAGAAGTAGGTCTTGTTCAAGTTTAATTAGTTGTAAACTGCAAAAAACAAGAATCATACAATAAATTTATCATGATAGTGCACATATGGCAGTGAAGAGTGTAATTCTCGAAAATATTGGAAAATTAAAAACACAATTTTGGGAAAATGCTACATTCTGGATTTGGGTGAGTTGAATAGATTACACATTGTTGCTTTCATATGGTAAAACTCCATTATACAAGTATAAATTATTTTCCACAAGGCAAAAATGTAAGGTATTATGGACATTCATCTGGAATACATCTGAAGCTTAGAGAATCTCAAGACATTCCAGCTAAGACTACAATGGAGCACATGAGATGGAAAGTAATTATCACATGCAGATGGAAATTTGAATCATTTATAAGCCTTATAAAATTTGTGTTTTGCTTTACTTAAGTTATTGCTGTACGATGATACTTTTAATGTCAATTACGACGTCCTCCCACAAGGAAGCATCCTCTATAAAGCATCTCATACAACATTGATGTACTGGCAAAAGAAGGTTTGGTTTTTAGAAAATTTCATTAATTTAGATAACCAGCATCACTGACATATGCTCATGTTTATTTAGTATTATTATGAAGATACACCAAATCGTCCATGCCTACCGGCACATGTAATCCAGGAATGTGAGAATAGATGTTATGATGTGGCAATGTTAAATGGAACCCAATGCAAGTATGTACATGTTATACATTTTAATAGGAAATTTTAATAGGAAACAATAGTAAATGTCAGTTTGCATTCTTCTTAAAATTGCACAATGTTTGAGGTAAAATTTTGAGAAAAACCATGGCTCAAATTTTGAAAACTGTACTGCAGTGTATTACAATTATAATCTTGATAATTTAGGCTGCCTTTTATGGAAACTGTATCATCCTTCCCATACTGCAGTGCAGAACAGTTACAAGTACTCTATGCCCAGTATCCAACCAACCTCATATTTCAGTTTGATAAAAATCAGTGTATCTGTGGAAATCCATGTTTTGATTCTGCAATTGATGTCCAGCCCGATTCACGACAAGCAATTGATAACTTAAAGATGGATCATACCATAATTGATATATTTCCAAGCCGACCAGAAATCGAAGTTATAAAACAAGTTCGTGCCTATAACTTACCGACACTTTTTAGTGATATTGGGGGAGCATTGGGATTATACCTTGGAATGAGTGTCCTTACATTTCTCGAAATTTTTGAAACTATTACAAAAGCAATTCTAAGAAAATTGTGCCATTCTCATTTGCACAGAAAACCTATGTAATATGCACATGGCAAGATCTGAAAAGCACAATTGTTGCAAACGCACCGTATATTTCAAGAATTTTTCAAATATTTTGGGCACTTATAAAGTAGTTTTATCATGATTATACTTATGAAGAATTTCGTTGCTAGACATTTTAACCATATAATTTTCTTGCATAATTTTGCAGTTTTCATGTGAACTTTATTTGCTAAAAAAATGTAAACACCCTGTTGTTTTTAAATTTCTCGGAAGTTCTATGTTGTTTAGTTATCGCAAATCAGTGTCTGACTTGATATTAAAAAGTTGCAAAAATTCTTTTAGCATCATTAATTCTGCCCCTGAATATGGGCAACTCCACAAAGCATTCGAGTCATACACCATTATGCCATGAAACCCCTAAACATCCACATTCCCTCAATGCGTGGATGCTATGAGTGGATGCTATCAGGGGCCGCAAGAAAAACCTGGTTGTCTAAAACCAAAATTTGGCGGATCATGCAAATTATTTACCGATTTTCTTCAAAATTTGGATACAATGGATAGAATTAGACATTTTTTGCAAGTATTTGATCAGAAGTGGTCAAATAACTCAGATGTACCAATGCGCCATTTAACTACAATCTCATCAGCATATCTTTATCAGGAATCTGAAGTTATATTTCGTCATGATAGCCTATAGCTCACATTTTTTGACCTGATTTAACTAAGAAAAGTAGTGGAAAAGAAACGAAAAGTAGGGATAAAAAATAATACATTCACTGTATATTTTGATGCTTGCTTTCTGGATGGCCGCTTTGAAAATGGATGTCAAACGTTTTAATGCCATTCTTCTCGAAATAATGTGTGTATATTATTTGCAATAATGATGCACACGGATAATTTTCTACGTTACTAGGCACACCTTTGAATGCATTCGTTATGCGCGAAAGCCTTGTTTATTGGAGCAGAAAACGCAGAAATAATTAACCCCATAATTGAGGAAAACTAAATACATGACTGGGGAACATCGAGACACTCTTTACTAAAACTTTTTTGTGCATTCAATAATTGTCCTATTGTTTTAAAATTGTAAGGATAAGTGGTTTAACTAAGTGGCTGCGGATACAAATTTTAAGAAGCGAATTCTATCAAATCTACTATAAAATTTAACGTTTGAAAATTAGACAAAATTATGCAAAAATATAACTCGTATTTATCATTAGAGAGTTTTAGCATGCCAACGTCTTTATACATACTTGAATGGCGGGAAGGGAGGAGCCACCAATTGAACTACCCAATGAACTAACTGAACGTAATTGATGCGCTCTCGTGGTTCTTCCCTTCCCGCCATTAAAGTTAAGCTGTTTATAAAGACGTTGTCATGCTAAAACTCTATTGTTAGACTAATAAACGTATTGAGTTGCAACTGAAATATATTGAAATAAAATTATTATACTTTAAAAAGGTAACTTCACGGTAAAATCGTTCAATTTAAATATTTCTAAAATATTTTTGACTCAATTCATTGAGCTATTTTAGTCATATGCAATATAATAATTATCAAAATTGACAACAATTTCAAAAATGCAAATTCAAAATGACCCAAATCAGTTAATTGTCTCAGTTTAACCAGCATGAAAACTGCCCATAGAAACTTAAATTGCATCAAAGGCAATTACGTTCAACTAAAACGCTCAACTATTTAGCATTTTATTTAGCAATTTAATAAGATATGCATTAATTAGCAACAGATATAATATCTGCAACAAAATATTCTAAATATTCAAAATAAAAAAAAATGTCATTTCACGACACAAAAACCAATTGGTTTTTTTTGTCTTTAGGAGTAATATTTTGAGGTCATTTATTGGGCATTTTTTCGCAAAAAATGACCACAAAATGACCAACTTAGCTACTTGTGAAATTCTTTAATTTGTACATCGGTTGTTATATAGTAGCAAGTAAGCGCAATTTTGGATTAAATGTCTCAAGCCAATAACCACAATAGAATTATTTCAAAATATGACTGTCTCATCTTACCCCATGTCTCTCCTACACATGGCCTGCCACTACCAATTGTTTTTACCTTCGCGTTGCATGATGGGATAAGGGGCGAAAGCCTAAAATGACCGCTGCTTTGCTTAGGCGCTGCCTGTCCTAGCAGCCTACGAGCAGTTGTAAGCATGGCGTCTGGCTATTAAAATGTCGGTGATGATGGCGAATGAAGAGAAGTGTGTTCAATTAAAAAGAAGTGATTCCTACGGATTCGGGTTCTCGATTTTGGGAGGATCCGGATCGGAATTCCCTCCTATTATCTATGACATCATCGAAAATTCCCCGGCTGCCGTCAGTGGTGAGGTAGGTCGTCATTTTTTGTGCGTCCTTTTACATTCTCTACGATGGTGCCAGTGCCAAAGTATAGTCTTGAGCATTCGGCTTGACCATCAAACAACTTTTTCGCCGGTTTTCTCCGTTATTCATACTTGGTTTGGTATATTTGCGAGCCACTTTAATAGATTCTTCATTCACGTATCGAAAAAAACGAGTTCGACGTCTGCGCTAAAGGCCATTTATTGCAATGCAGGCGTTGTTTATTTACCATTCGCCAAAGTTCATTAATAAACCGTGTGCCGCATCTGGTGTTTGCTTTATTATTTCTAGACACAATTAAGTCATTTCGAACTTTGATTTTTTTGCTTGATAAAGACTGTATATGGGCTGGGTAATGCAGAAAAAAATGTATAGGTAGACTATGTTAGGCCTAGGCTCGATGCCTGCTGGTAAGCATACGGTTGTACGAACACATCTTTTTTGGAGAATTTGTGTGCCCCTACTTTGATCACGAAGAAGCCCCTTAATCAGGAGGACAAGTTCCAGCAAATTTCAAGTGGTTTAAGCTGGTCTTGTACTTGTAGTTGATAATTTCTTAAGAGGTCTATGCTGTGCCTGCTTCCTGACAGCTATTACCCCAAATAAACCCTCCCCAACACCCAAGTTCTCGTCCCACCGCCTTTATTGTAAAGGCTTATGATTGAGGTGAAAGACCCTCCCTACTTTCGTCTACACCCACACCATCGTAAAGGCATACTCTGGTTACGTTCTGAAGGAATTCAACAAAAGCCAAAAAACTAAACCTTTCAGTCTGCCTGGACTCGCCTTTTCTTTTGGAAAACGTGCCTTTCCGACGTTAACTCTAGTGTTATTTCCGGCATAGTTTTGTGAAAATTAACCGGTCTTAAAATAAAGACTTTATGGGGCCTGTATGACAAGGCCGTGCCATCAACTGCACATGTGGGGCATTTACTGGGGCTGGAGATCAACGAATAACCAAGGAATTGAATCTGGCACATATGGCAGATGGTCACCACCTGTGCCAAGAGTAGAGTTAATTTAATTAGTCCGCGTTCACGTTTATACATTTGTACAAAGGAAATTTTAAAATAGAGCGAATTGGGGATAACAAGTACACTTTTTGGAGAAAAAAAAAATGTTTACTTGGGTTTTCGTGTATTTAACCATTAATCATCGAACTAAATGGTAGTTATCCTGTTTTTGTTTGCCATGTTGTTTGTTTACCAGAAAAGCATTTATAAAATTGTGGTATCAATGCTTGATTAAGAGTTGGTGCCATGAATAGGTGAGGTTATCAAATGTGAATGTCATAATCATAAATTCCTAGATTTTGTGTTGTCAATATATTGTCAAGCCCAAGTACGTTTTCGTGATCGCCATTATCAATATGAATTTCACATGCAAGTGTGCAAGACATGAAATTTCCAAGAAACTTAGAAAGTAAAACAATTTCCACCATTGCGCAAGATTGACAAACACATTCTCATTTAGTAGTCTCAACCCCTCCTCACCTCCTTTTAAAACAGGTATTACGTCTCACCCAAACACGAAATTTAACACTTAAATTAATTTTCATTTCGGTGCTGACCTGCTTGTTTAGTCAAGTCTTTCAAGGCTACGTGAAATTGGAAGCTAAGAAATCTTGCACTATTCTTTAACACCCACACCCACGACGAACGTCACGTTGTGGTTGTAATTCCTGCTAAGCACAAAATGCACGCACTTCCTAGCTGACTATTATAGCCAAATTCAAAACTATTTACTAAAATACTACAGAAATATCTTCAGTTTAGTATCTACAGCACATTTTCATAAGGGGCCATTCAAAAAGGACGTCCTCAAGAGGGGGTAGGGGGCTTTCTACCATGTGGACAGTGGGGGATGCCATTATGGACGTCCACTAACGATGGTATTTGTCAGTTTTTGGATTTTCTGTTTGAGTTTTAAAGGTCAGGGAAAGGGGAAATGGACACCAGAAGAAATGTTTCTCCAGTCTCAAATGTACTTGAATTTTTAAAACCTCGGGAAAGTTCGGGAATTATGCCTAACTTTGTGTTAAGCACCAATTTTATGCTGGAATTTCCCTTCGAGGTCAGGAACTTTACGTTAATCAGAAAAACCTGGAAAAATGTCGCAGCGAGACGGGCGTTTGGCCATTTATAGGATGGGCCCTTGTATGTTCAACAAATTTTCTGGCCACCCTACTTTAAAAAAACCCTAAGGACGTCTATGAGTGGGGGAGGGAAGGTCTGGATCAAAATGGACACCGTGTGGACAGGGGGTAGAGGAGTCAATTGTTGAAGGAATTTCGGGTACGTCCTTTTTGAATGGCCCCTAAGCTGGATGGAACATCCAATAATCTAAATGGAAAACATTGCATTTTTCTACACTACTAAAACTAGACCTAGTCTGAAGCAGTATCATTTTTTGTGTGTGTGCACAAGTTCGTGTGCATGAATACCATTATGCTTTTTTTTTCCTGTCAGGATATTATTCTCATTCTCCTATGTTAAAGATTATCTTGCCAGTTGAATAGTATGCCACCAGGTCAGCATGGGATAAAATTAGATGAACCCAAAGCTTTTGAATCATTTGCAATAGAAAGTAAGACCTACGCATCTATGGCAGAGTCTAGCACTAAATTTAGGCCATGGATAAAAATGCTAACAGATATTCCAGTTGATTTGGTTTAGTAGCGATATTCGAGTATACGAAACTGAAGTTCCACTTGTTAATTTTTGAAATTGTAAGCTATTGCTAATTGATGATGATGAGCAACAGTGACATGGCCGCGTTTTGAGGGTCTAGTACACTTTACTGAGGATGTGCACTGTTCACGCATTGACCAATCAACCTCAATCCCATTGTTGCATCAATGAGGCTTGTCGTGGACCCTCCAAGGGTAATTTTTTACGGAAGTTGCTTTTAAAGGTACTTTGCGCCCCGAATTCAATGAGGAAATGGTATTTTAGATGTGTAATAGGAAAGAGAGACAGCTGCTGGGAACGAAGTTTCCTCATGACAAACTACAGTCGAGTTTAGGGAACATTTGTTTTACGTCATCGTTGACATGTGCAATCATGACAAATAATGTCTCGATAGAATAGTCCCAATAAAGTCGCCGTTTTTGGACTTGGGTAGACCGGCAGCGCCGTTAGGAATGATTTTTTCAGATTTTCAGGAATGATCAAGCAGCAGTTATAAGCTTGACCCCATGTTGTGACCGTGACCACTTTGATCCTCACCTCCCCCACAGGATCACCTTATTCAGGCATCGATCCTTGCCTTAATTTCCCTAGCATGTTGATCTGTACACAAACCTGTCTGGCCTGGAGGGTAAAAAAGTGTAGGTTTTTTTACCCCCCAATGGATGCAGACAGGGGTCAAGCTCAGGTTATGCGGGCCAGAGAGCAATGGTTGGAATCACACATAAGGAAGAAAGGGTGGTAAATAAAAATCAATTGTTTGTAGTGCTATGTCTTCCGCACCAGTTTAAAACCCTTTTATTAATAAAGAATATGTTTTGACGAACCACATTTGGCATATAACGTCGTCTCTCTTATTTTTATGTAGCACGATGTTAGATTTTGCTTAGGTCATCGCTGTCGACATATACAACTTTGTGTCAGGCTGCTGCACAATGACGTCGAATCCCAAAAATAAAAGCAGCATGAGCTCAGGCCTACAACAAAAGCAAAACATTTATAAATAAATCATAAACTAGGACGACATTCTAAACCTTTGAAAGAATTTTCCTTGACACAAAATAAAATATTAATGTCAGAGAGAAACCCACTGAGTTTGAAATGCCCCACTGCTCGTGACCAAGCTCTCTTTTCCAATTAATTGGGCACTCGAAATGATTAATATAACTACACAATTTTTATTAAAATCTAATTATTAACTTTCAAGAGGTTCTTTAAATTTTACTTGATGGGTGAAAATGGGGATTGAAATTCTGCAAATGATATGCACAAATTAAAAGCAGTCTTGTAAAATTACTGTCTAGTCAGTTATTCTTAACAAGTATGAGAAATATGGAAAATCTTTTGTTATTTATGAGGTAAAATTAATTCTGTCAAACAAAAGTGGCAGGAAATATCACTCCAGTGGGCTTTGAATTGGAAGTTGAGGAAGAGAGAGGGGAATATGGTTGGATCTGTACAATTTTGATGCAAGTTTTGTTATTGATCTGCTCATGCATTCCTCATGGTGTGTCATATGTTCTAGCCCAAAATGAAATGATAGACTATTGCTTGTTCCTTGAACTTCCCCTCGCCATATGTGAAGCTATACATGGCTAAAAATATCTCGACTAAGGCCGTGGCCGTTTCTGTAATGGCATATGCGGTTGTTACCTCCCCGTGGCAAACATCGGAAGATTACGGGTAAACCTGCCTGTTTAACCTCATGGTTTTATCGGACCTGGACCCCGGTGTAGCGTCTGGCACTTTGAATAGCAGACACGCGTTTGCCAGACACGTTTACACACCTTATTATACATTGGCTGGCTGCAGTGTTTTCTAACCAGTCAAACCAGAGAGGATCCCATCCTTGCCTTGCATGTGGTGTTGCGGTTGACATTCTCCAGCAGAGGTAAACGCCAGTGTAAACAGCGAACAGTCACTCGAATTTCTAGTCTGAGTCATAGGCGGGAATCATGGATTTTAACCATGAGCTCGAAGTTCAAGTACCCTTGGCCAGTGATCAATTCGATCATCAAGGCCTCATACAGGCATTCATTTTTTTTGTTTTTTTTACGAATGTTATTCTGATTTTAAATTGACTATTTCAATTTTAAAATTCTTGAAAAGCATTGGATGCTTGCCAAGGTCGCTTATTAAAAAAAAAAATAGCGGGAGAATGGTACTATTCTACAAACCCAATGTCCATTAGGCACAGTGTAATATACAAGATCAAATCTCCAAATAAGAACCAAATGATTTTATGATGTGAACCAAATGCTACCAAATAGGTTCATACACGATCAATTCTTGATTGACGCCGGAAGTGATAGAAGAAAAAACGACCGTTATTGGGTTATAGTTACTCCAAATATGACTTCCCATTACTCATTTCTTGTCTTCAGCAATCTATCCCATCCTGTTTGAATTCCTGGAGTGATATCACGCCAAAATGGATCGTTTGGGTGGTCTCGTTCATACCCAATGTTCCATAAGGGATGATTTATTCTATATTACTGGGTACAGTAATATACTGTCAGTTATACAGTTGAATTACCATTTTTAAGAACAAGATCAAATCTCCAAATAGGAACCAAATGATTTTATGATATGAACCAAATGATACCAAATAGGCTCATACACGATCAATTCTTGATAGATGCCGGAAGTGATAGAAAAGAGACGACCATTATTGGGTTAGTTATTCCAAGTACGACTTCCCATTACTCATCTTCAGCAATTTATCCAACCAGTTTGAATTCCTGGAGTGATGTCACGCCAAAATGGAACGTGCAGCGACTCTTCAATCCCCTGTTAATGAAAACCATCAAATTTATTCCAAACAGATTGGACCGAGGTTCATGGCCCTTGTGAAGCAAATTTCTGTCAATTCCAAAATGATAAGTCTGGGTTGGCATACCGGATTTCAATCAAAAATTGATCGTGCATGAGCAGTTCAATTCTCTGGAAACTGCAATAATTGTCTTCTTTGATTAACAATGATACTTCGATCTTTGCTCGTCAGTGGTTCGCAAAAGACCCCATTCCAGTTCCAAGAAAGCAGTTGATTCAAGAAAATAAAAAAAGCGTATTGCAAAACTGCCCCTATCATCTCCTGTTTAATTTTACGGTCAGCCAAGACGTTACCCCACACTATGATCGCATGATCTTATCGAGGAGTTCATTTGTGATAAAATTTAGTACTTTATTTGACATGTCAGACTGGTGGCGCTTAGTTTCGTTCTAGGCCATTTCAATAAGAATCGCCGCAATGATGTTTTTTTTCATCCTCTTTGAAATTCACTTCAACCCAACAAATTGAATTGTGCTTGGCGTGCCAGAATGCACAAGACGGGAGAATGGAATCTATCACCATGCATGCACGATGTTGTCGTGGTAACCATTGCTGATCCCCGCATTGTCCTCTTATTGTATTATTTTGCCCTTAAACGGTGAATCTATGCTCATTAATTGCTAGTTACTACATAGATAACAAGGAGCAAAGTGGGTTCCGCAGTTGAGGCCTGTTGATAATGGAGTCACACTTAAGTGCAAGTTTAGTTACACGCAACATGCTTGGCATTGCATGCATTAAGCGACTGTTAGCATCCAAGTACTCGTCTCAAGTGTGTAGTTATTTGATCTTCATTGACTTGAAATTATTCGCTTATAAACATTTGGGGTAGTTGACGGCGTGTGCTGTGGAATTTGTTAACATTAAGATAACGTGCATCTATCAACATTCAGCACTCAGCTGATTTAATATTAAGTAATTTAAATGGAAGTACTAGTCTCGGAGGAAACAACATCGCACACGTTAAAGCTGGAATGAGTAACAATCATCATTCCAGGAAACCGTGCTAATAGACGAAAAGGATCAATCCTTTTAGGTTCTTGAAATATTGCTAGGTTTCTTTGGCACCCTTTGGCAAAGTACCCCACCACCACCAAATGAGAAAATCTTAGCATCCATTTACAAATTTTGATACACTGGTCATGAATTGGACGTCTGTGATTTTTTTTCCAAAGAATCTCTTGGGGATTAGTCCAATCCTTCCTGCTAAATTCTATGGGGATCCCTAGACAATTAGCCTAACAAATGTGCCCCACTTTCAATTGCTTCCTGGGCACTTAAGGTCCGCAGCCTCGAGCTGAGACAAAGCAATCATCAGTCCTGGACTGCTCCGCCCAGCTTTGAATGATTATGTAGGCCCTATTGATAAAGTTAAAACAGACTGGTGTTAATACAGGAAAAAGGCATTCCTATTCGGGATAGGAAAAGACTCTTTGCTGCGCCACTTAAACTATGGGCCTTTGAGGTTCCAGGAAGCCGCTTATACCATGTGCGCCGGCCCTGGACCACTCTTGTGGTGTAGACATGGCATTTACTACGTGGACACTTGATGGATATACATGTACAGTTGCAACTTCCTATATCTTGTAAAACAAGAGATTATTGTCGTCATCATCATCATCTTGTTTAATGTTATCATTTTGCTTCCGTCTTATGTATGAACCTAGTGTCTCAAGATACAATTTTGAACTGTTTTGCTCATGGAGGATTTGGATGATACTATCGAAATTGATGCCCTATCTGATATGTAACTTCCTCACTACTGAAACTTACATTTTACCAGATTCAATTGTCTCATATACGACATCAAGGAGTGCTTTACCGGAATATGGCTGATTATGGTCATAAAGCTGTACGACACTAGCTAACGAGATGGTCTATAGGCCCATACGGTTTTTGACGAAACGTTGAAGTATAAGACATCACTCGAGTTGCTTATCTTGAAGCTTATCTTTGCTGATATGACTAGCCAAAAAACATGTTTCGAGGCATTTCCCTAGCTTAACGCAACATGAAAAGTTTGTAAGAGGGCCATATATTTTGTGATTAATTTTCTTTTTGACAGTTCACAACCTTGAACTGCCAAAATAAGCGATAACACGCGTACCTTCCGGATGCCATGCGCATATTTCGAGTACGAAACAGAAATTTGTGGAAACGTGGTTTCGCAAACATATTTCCATAAACATGTTTGCCCAAACATAGTTGTTCACACGAAAAACGCATTTCGAAACGGAGGAAATATTTGCGGTTCATGGATGGCCTGTATATAATGGCCAAAAACTGGCGTTTGTTCTAGAAAGCACGTGGGGCAAATTAGGTCAATACTCTCTGTCATGGTATGTATATGTCTTGGCCAGATAACATGTTTCCTTTGATCTTCATCGCCTCTTGAGTGATCACCGAAATGTTTCATGGAAACACGTTTGTTTGGTCAAAAATTTGCTGAAACTTGTTTGTGGAAAACTGGCGAGCAGCCACATATTGCAAACATGTTTACGAAACCCTGTTTCTGTTTCGTGTTTCAAGTGTGTACTAAGCATTGAGAACCAATGTGGAGGAAACTTATTTCCATTCAGTAAATCGGAAGAAACTGAACTTTGAAAATGTTTCTGAAATATTATTATTTTTTCCTTTCAAAACATTTCTCCGTGAAAGGTTCTCAAAGACGTGCTCTTGTTGGGGCATAGAATCAAGGAAATCTTTATACTTGTGTATTGAAATGGTCAAATGGACCGTTTATCCACCAAAGTGAAGTTCGGCCTTTAATCATTAGAGACCAGCACTTAGCTTATCCCAAAAAAAAAAAAAAAAAAAACTAGATCCAAAAGAATCCAAATGTGGGTTTTCATATAGGACCAACCGTGTCCTAAAACCACGTGTGTGTTTGCGCCCTACTGCATTGACTGATATGACAACCCTAAATTACAATGGCCTTCATTATTTCAAAGCTATTAAATGGCATCTTTGCAAGGCCTAAACTTTGGTTTTTATGGATTTTCGATAAATTTAAATACTTCACCGCCGTAATATGCCCTATGGAAACGGGGTCCTTGTTTAGTCATTTAGAGCGCTTTGGAAGCAATCTTCAACGTGGGTTAAAAATTACGCCGCACGGAAATTCCATGTATATACCAAGTGTTCGCAACACTATACCTCCACGCACAAAATGCTCGCCGCCGCATATTTCTCCGTTTCCATGGCAACAGGAATCTGCTTCCATTCCTCATTGCTTGACGCAAGTTAAATAATAGCCATGTTCTACAACCAACAGCGAAAATTGGACATGATAAGCCCTTTAAAAAATTCCTGGCGTCTTTCTTGCAATGGAATTATGTAGGCCGGCGTGTCGCCAATTGCTGGAATTTTTCCAGACTTATGTACACCGGCATAGACGACTAAGCCAGTCACCGTTTGACATTATTAATGACTATTTGAGAATTAAGCCCCTGCATGAGTTACCAGCTCTCCAATCAAAAAGCCCTTACGGCTTTACGAATTTTTCAGTTAGGAATGTCATTTTGTTTGGATAAGACTAGTTTTTTTTATAGATATTCTGGACTTGTGATGATGCAGGGAATAATGAGATGTTTATCTGGAGACATTGTTGTAATTCCTTAAAAATCTTTTCAGCTAGGTATTAATAGTGAAATATATTATGGGGCCATTCAAAAAGGACGTCTTCAAGAGGGGGGGGGGGATATTGGAAAGGGGTTTCATGGTATGTGAAAGGGGAGGGGAAGTCACTATGGACGTCCATTAATGGTATTTTTCAGTTTTTGGATTTTCTGTTTGAGTTTGAATGGTCAGTGAAATCGGGAAGGGCAAGGGGGGACAGATGAAAAAATGTGCCCCCGCCCCAGTCCCAAATTTACTTGAATTTTTAAAACCTCGGGTCATGGACGTCCACTAATGGCATTTTTTAGTTTTGGCTTTTCTATTTGAGTTTGAAAGGTCAGTGAAAGGGGCACATCAATAGAAATGTGCCTCCCCTCCCAGTCTCAAATGTACTTGACATTTTTAAACCTCGGGGAAGTCTGGAATTATGCTTAAAATTTGCGTTAAATACCAGTTTTATGCTGAAATATCACTTTGTGAAATTGGTTGCGAGAGAGGTGCTTGGAAATTTATAGAATGGACCTTGAAAAGGCTTGAATTTTCTTCCATCAAATGGGCTTGATAATACTTTTCAAAAAACAATTAAGGATGTCTATGAAGGGGAGCTGGAATAAAATGGACACCATTTCGGGGAAGTTTTTTTTTTTGATTGGCCCCGATTTTCATTGTCCACACCTGGATGACTTTTTGAAGTGATCTTTACATGTTGTATATCTTAACGGTATCAACAAGCTTGAGGTCATCCTATAGGTGTACCGTATTTTATTGTATTGTGTATATTTGTGACCTGTATTGCCATTGAACTATAATAGGACAGTGTACCATAACATTGATAACATTGATGGCCCTCAGCTTAACTACAGTGGAATGAGTCCTTGCATAGTCGAAACTATGAAACTGAACTAGCACTAAACAAACATGCACACGTGCTAATCTTGTATTTTGTCATCAGACTATCAGTTACCAGTTTTTGGTGAAAAAAAAAAGTATGTAATTGACCGATTGGCATTGATGGCGAGACACTGTGTCAACGTTTTGTCGAAAACAGTCTATTATCTAAGTCAATAGCTTTTTAATTCTACCAATACTGACCTCGGAATTCTATTGAACAATAGCGTGCTTCAGAAGCTGAATAACATGACTGGAAAAAAGTTAAATATCAAATTTTTTCATTGACATTTGAGAAAAATATTGGTTTTGGCAGGCGATCACCGTATGACATCTGGTAGAACAATTCAGTCATTGTAATGATGCATCGATTAATTAATGCCACTGAAAATCAATTTTCATATTATGGTCAGTGCAGTAATTCTGAAACTATGGAATTTTAGAAGGGTTCTAGGCCTTTACGATTGGCTAATTCCACACTTGAGTATCAATAGATAACACACCGTGGCCATGGATAAAAGTAATTTAAGCCATCTTAGTAACGGATGACGTTTAATTTAATGATTTTGTATAAGGGGCCATTCAAAAAGGACGTCCCCGAAATTCCTTCAATGATTGACTCCTCTACCCCTTGTCCACACGGTGTCCATTTTGTCCCAGACTTCCCCTCTCCCCCCTCATAGGTGTCCTTAATTTTTTTTTTTAAATGAAAAGCAGGGTGTCCAGAAAATTTGTTGAAATACACAAAGGCCCATCCTATAAATTTCCAAGCACCCGTCTTGCCGCCAATACCACGAATTTTTCCAGACTTTCTGATTACCAGATATTTCCTGACTTCTACGGGAAATTCAAGCATAAAATTGGTGTTTGACACAAATTTAGGCATAATACCCGACTTTCCCGAGGTTTTAAAAATTTAAGTACATTTGGGACTGGGGACACATTTTTTCTGGTGTCCCTTTCCTCTTTCACTGACCTTTAAAACATAATTAAACAAAAAAGCCAAAAACTAAAAAATACCATCATCATTAGTGGACGTCCATAATGGCTTTCCCCCTCCACTCTGACCACATGCTAACAGACCCCCCCCCCGCGGTCCCCACCCCTACCCTCTCGAGGACGTCCTTTTTGAATGGCCCCTAAGATTTGTATACGATTACTGTACAGGTAACCTTTTATGCAACTCCATTTGTAAATGTCAAAGAGGCCAGTTGTGGACGTCATTAATATATCATATTTTTCTAAAGCTATACGCTGTTTAACACGTGTTTTAGTACACGGATTGGGTATAAAACCGATTTGATCTACAGGTCCTAAACGAGAGAAACATTAGGGGGTGTGGTAACACATTGATTTATTTCTATTCGAGTTTTGGCACTATAATCACTCATTCTCTCAAGTGTTGTGGTCTGTTAACTCATGCTTTTAACAAGGATATTTTAGTAAGGCGTATTAATTAATACACATGATTAGCACATCGTGAATCAAAGTTATCTATTGCCGAAAAAAAAAATACAATTCTCAAATTCTCAACTGAGAGCAGAGCAGTTGAGGCAAAATTTGGTGTGCCTTGAAAATCTTACAACGCATGTGCCACGAGTTTAACAAGGCGGAAAAAACAACAACACTGGATCAAGTTGTAACGTCATGATAATCCGACATTATCTTTCTCTCAGCAGGTGTAAATGAAAATTAAGTTTCATTCGCGACGGAGTTGTTGTAGGGTTTTTTTTTTTTGGCGAGTTTTCACGTTGGCGGTAACCAAGACACCAATCTCGGGGGTGTCGCCTTATATAAAAAAGAAACGCGGCGTTTATCGACTGTGCAGAAAACTGCTGGAATCCTGAAAGAAATCAATTTCACTCAATGTGACCTATACATAAACGGGCTTGAAGCAACCAGGTTTCCATTCCGTGATGGTTTTGTCGCGAAAACACAAATCGTGGGACCGGTGAGACCATCACCAACCTCGGTTGACCCTTCTTTGGTCGACTCGCCGTTGCGCTATTTTCATGCGGCACACAAACAGCAGCTTTTACCGCACATTCAATGGTGGATATATCCGTTTTGGCGGCAGGCCCTACTACATACACCCCCGCATCGGAATGATCTCGGATCGTTCCATATCAGAATTCTGCGGCGGGAGTGCAGTCTGCATGCGCGCTCTCCGAGAGGCTGCATGCGCCAGTCGCTCCGCAGTCGAACGGGAAATCCAACTGGAATACTAGCAAACTTCACACCCGAACGTCTGGAACGGATAAGAACATTCGTGACGGTCACCTGGGTGTTTTTCTTCCCCCCACCCCCCTCGGAGCTAACAAGGATTGTGCGTGTGGATCCATATCACGGATCAAGCATCTTAAGTCTCATGTCTGCTCCACATCCCCATGGATTAAATGTCATCTCGTGGGAATGGTAAGCAGCTTTGCGTGTCTCAAGTGTGCTTCAACGGCGATTTTTCTCCGAGGAGTGCCCCTGACCGTTTGGCGATCTAGCTCCACACTCAAGCAAAGGTTTAGTTTTTTAGAGCAGCGTCAAAGATTCGATCCCAGACGTCAGGGTAAAGTTGAGATCATGGGGACTGCGGATGAGGACACGATCTGATGTATGCCCTTGCACAATGTGTAGGACTCATGGGTTAGGTCAATGTGGGAGGGGAAGGGGGGTGTCTTGGAAAACCTAGTTCCCCCTGTGGTAAGTTTTGCATTATGGTGAATATAAGCAGTTGCCTATAACCCAACTATGTCGTGTTCGATACGCCCAACAAGGATTTCAGAGCATGCAATGCAAGGCGTTTCATCCGCATTGCAATAAGGCCCTAGCTGCGGCGTGCTCGTAACGTTAAAGTGGCTCGAACTAATTGCGTGTTTACCAGGATCTATTTGGAAAATGAGAATAATAGGCTAATCGCTCGCCGAGTATGCATCAGTGCACGAATTTGATCATGCCGTGCATTCGAGCCAGGGTGCTTTTGCACCAATTTGGTTACTCCGAAGAGGACGGTGACGTCAGAAGGAGGCTCCGGTGACGTACGAGGCGGCCTGGGAATCCGATCGGCGGTAATGTGAGAAAATGGGGCAGTTTTAAATGAATTCGACATTATTTAACGCTACGGCACGGATTTATTGTAGCACGCAAAGTCGGTTGTAGAAGCACTGGATGGTTTTTTTTTTTCACACGGTACACGTGATGTGTAGCGAACGAGTGCCAGGTTATAAAGTGATGCAATTAAATAAGTGGATGAGTTGTTGCAGGAATTAATGATGTTGTAACGTTTAACGAGGGCTAATCCGCCAGGAAAGCATTAATGCCATTTCGGGCTTGATGGGGATTTAGTTTGGGAAAGAGCTGGGGAAAATACAGTTTGCCTTAAGACCAACAGTAAACAGTTTTAGGCGTTACTTGCAAATCCTGAAGACTGACTGGTCACTGAAATGACAATTTCTTTGAAAAAAAAAATAGTATTTCTTTCTATTTGATTAGCCTCTGATTATTTTAGGTGCCTTCAAATGTTATGAAAATTGTGGGGTTGTCATGGACTTTAAGAATGGAAACATACGTTACCCATGTCATTCCAGACACCAAAGTCTAGCCAATTATGTGAAGGAGTTAATTTATCTGGAGGCTAGCATTTAATTATTTCCTGGTTTAGTTTGTTTAAAAAAAGTAAATTTATGGTTAATCTAACGTGATACGGGAAATGAAATTTGAAAATCCACTGCACCAGGATAATAAAACATAAATTACTGCACATTGTTTTTGTTTGGAGATAATTTGCTTCTGTAACCATGCTGGTTCGCAGGAAAATATGAACGATAGCTTCAATCATGTGAACAGTTTAGCCGGAAACACGGAGTTCGGTGAATGTGCGCATGCGCGTGGAACCGATTTCCGGTACATCCGTCGAAATGAGCGTTTTCGGCTTTAGCCTCTCGCGTGAAGGCGTTGGTTAGCCGTATAGCGTTTTTTGAGGCGCCGTTCACACGAGGCCGTATCAGCTGTTTTGCCGCACGAGTTTTTTTTTTTTTTAGCGGCGCATGCGTTTCTATCTGTGCGTTCACACGATACGTCGTTGGGATCGCGTGTTTTCAAGGCACAAACTGTTGCGAACTTTTTATGTTCAGAAGTGGAAGCGGAATTTAACCGGTGGAATAATTTAACCTCTTTCGCTTTTTAACCGTAGATTCCGCGGTAATATCGAATATTTGGAGTCATTGCAAAAGCCTTAACTGGATAGGGCGAGGATCGCACTTGTTTATGAGAGCTGTAAAACTAACAGGGCATTTATACGATGTAGTTAAGCCGTTCGTGTTCCGCTTAAGAGAAAAGCTGCAAGATGAGTTATGGGAATGAACACGGTTGATTTGCTGGAAATGTTGCCGTTTCGAGCGTGGCAAAAAGAAGGAGGGCACGCCGGATAGCAAAATAGCTAATTACTTGAAACTTAAGAGTTACGAAGAGGCCATAGTGCAAGTGCGGTAAGAGGCCATTCAAAAATGATGTCCTCAAGAGGGGCTGGGGGTTTGGTAGATAA